>VZTN01024176.1:28960-49458 GCA_013400515.1 Erpornis zantholeuca
TTTTTTTCTGGAGAGAAATAATCTCTGTAAAGCAAATCCTTGAAAACTCTGGCTTATATCTGTGAATAACGAATAAAGAAGCTTAGCAAGTTTACAGTTTTTAAACAGGTTAGAAGGAAAAATCCACCTGTTTTCATATTTCCTTTAACATTCCAGCAACAATTGAGAGATTACGTTTACTGTGCGAGCTTTATGTAAGCTCCTTAAAAAATATGCAGAAAAATTATTTTCCTGTAGTTCGTGAAATGTTTATGTACAGTGTATAACTATTCCCCTGATGTATAGAAAATCAGAGAGCAAGAGCAATTTGCCAGTGTATAAGAGCTGAAAGCAAAATCAACCATTAACAACAATGAAGCCAACCATGAAAAAAAGTGATGGGGTGGTAGATACTTAGGGTAGGACTCATATCACTTAATTTCAGCTGTCTAAGCGTTAGGCATCAAATTTACACAGCGATCCCAGACTTTCTTCATAATCAATGGAGAAAAACAGCTGCTGGAAGAGGGTGATTGATCTCCCCTCTCCCATCTCAGATAACTTTTTGTTGATGCATTAGTTGTTCATGAATTCTGTTGTTCACTGGAAGTGATATCCTTTCTCTGCTGAGTACAGAAGGTGTCTAAATGCTCAACCTAAAATGCGTGCCTCACATTTAGAGAGACAAAATTTAAGAGAGTGAATACCACACTGTTTGTGTTTTGTTTGATATAGTGTTTAACCTAGATGCTTTTTCCTTTGTTTAAAAGCATATCTAACTTACCATTTCAAACACCAAATTAGCTGAAATCCCAGATGTGACTTTTTGAGTTTCCCCAACACTTAAGTATGTGTTTTGCTTAATAAAATCCTCCCATTTAATCTGTATTCTTTCAGTGTCGAAGAAGCCTTGGTTCTATTTCATAATGTAAGGTTTGACTTTCTGTTATATCCCAGACTCCTTCTTTGCTAGCAATTTGATCATGAACATACACAGCTCTACCTGGTATCAAAAGGAATCTCAGAACGAAAGAATATTTTCTACTTCCACTTCTGATTTTTCATTACATCAAACATCTGCTGCAAATAGAAAGTACTGAGGGTGAAACAAAGATAACAAGAGTCCCTTGATGTTGAATAAGATAATAAATATTCAGTCTGTGTCTCATTCAGTCCAGAGGAACCTGGGCAGACTGGACAGATGGGCTGAGACCAAGTGTGTGAGGTACAAGACCAAGTGCTGGGTGCTGCCCTTGGGTCACAGCAATCCCCTGCAGCTCCAGGCTGGGATAGAGTGTCTGGAAAGCTGCCCAGTGGGGAAAGTCTGGGGGTGCTGGTTGAGAAAAGCTGAACACGAGCCCAGGTGTGCCCAGGTGGCCAAGGACCCCAAGGCACCAGGCTTGTGTCAGCAGTAGTGTGGCCAGTGGGACCAGGGTAATGACCTTACCCCTGTGCTGGGCACTGCTCAAATCTTGGGGTCACTTTTGGCCCCTTATGACAAGAGGGACATTGAGGGGCTGGAGCATGTCCAGAGGAGGGCAATAGAGCTGGGGAAGAGTCTGGAAAATGTCATATGAGTAACAGCTGAGGGAGCTGGGGGTGTTTATAGTGGAGCAAAGGAAGGTCAGGAGCGACCACACCCCTCTCTACAACCATCTGAAAGGAGGTTGTAGCAATGTGGGTGTCAGTTTCTCCCCCAGTGTAAGAAAAAAATTAAAAAAACCCCAAAAATCCAAAAGAGGAAATGGCCCCAACCTGCATCAAAGTTTAGACTGGGTATCAGGGAAAATCTATTCACCAAGAGGGTTAATAAGCACTGGGGCAGACTGCACAGGCAAGTGGTGATCTCAACAGACTCAATGGTCTTAAAGCTGTATTCCAACCTAAAAAATCCTGTGATTCCACGGATCTAGGTATTCAAACACCTTGTCAGAATCTGGAACACTTTTTACATGCTGTTGTCTCATATACCATTTTCACAAATGTGTTATCCCAGCCATGGCTAGATGCTAAACACCATCTGCATGGTCTAGAATGTTTTAAAAAGACATTTTAAACACAAAAAAATGGACAAGAAGTGGTAATCATTATGCCATGTTTTTTATGCATTAAATATTAAGTGTAAAAAAAAATAAAAAAAACAGCTGAGAAAATGAAGTATTGCAATTCATGGTAAAAAACAACAGCTACATATTGGAGTATCATTTTATCCTCTTGTGTTTTATGATGTGTATCTTGGAACATACTGCTTCTGATAATTTTGGTCTTTTTTCATTTTCCTCTGGAGCATTTGGAGCTAACACAGGCTGAGGAAGGAACTGGATGGATGAGCCATGATATCCTTTAGTATAACTACAAATTTCTAGAACTTTTTCACAACACTTATCACATTACAAATGAGGATCCACATTCAAAAAGCTGAGTAAGAGGATTAAAAAAAACCCCAAACAAATAAACTTCCTTGCATTTCACAAGAAGATATTTTGTAGTTAGAAGTCCTCAGGCTAATTGTTTGTCTTTATAAATATATTGTCAGACCAGATCTAGTTACCAATACAAGGGAGTGTTACCTTGCTGATTTCCTACTCCGTAGTTATAGTAAAAAATCACAGTATAAATCCATAGAATTGGTGGGAGGAATTGCCTCAGGAAGAGGCAGAGAGCTACAAACACATTAGTTGTTGATTGATTAATAACTCCATACCAGTCCTGTATTGTCCTCTTTGTAGCAGAAACCTCATTCTTCAGTACTTCAACACTGGGGTTTGGATATAGCCAAAAAATAATATTGTTTATGATCAGACAGCCAGGCCAAATTATTCTGGGCAACTCTACATTAAAAACTTCTATTCCTTAACAAATATTTGAATTTTTTTTTATTTTTCCACCTGCAGCTCTTTTGAGGATTTCTAAGACATACATTTATCTCCCAGCTTACTCTTGTTTTTTGTTCCCAAAAAATTTGTGTCTCCTCACACTCACTAGGAAAACAACACAAGCACAACAGAGATAACTCAGCAGAGACCTCTTCTTTTGCACAATTCCTTCCTGCCCCAAGGCTCTCAATTGATTTAACACTGAGAATGGAAGAAATAGACATAAACCAAGTGCCTAGGAAGCTTGTAAGCCCAGAATAAAGTTTGATCAGTGAGAGAAAGCTTATATATTTAACTGCACATTTGGAAAAGCACACACACATAAAGAGAAAATAATAGTGAGTACATTCTGAAGGCCTTCCTTAATCTAATGGAGAATTTTACATTATCTTGGGCTGTAAATGGGGTGTCAAATGCCTGAACTATCATGGTAGCTATCACATGCCTATGACAGCCAAGGTGAGAAGATCAAGCAATACAGACAGTAAGGAAAGAGCTTTTTTGGGTCCTGTATTTGTCAGGACAAGAGGAAATGGCCACGAGATGCACAGTGGAGGTTTAGATTGGATATTGGGAAAAAATCTTTTCACTGAGAGGATGGTCAGATGTTGGAAATATTGGATGGAATAACCATCTCTGAAGGTGTTCAAAATCATGTGGGGACCAGGTTTGGTGGTGAACAGAGTGGTGCTGGGTTAATGATTAACTCAGTGATCTTAGAGGACTTTCCCTACCTAAACTATCCTGTAACTTGTGTTTTCCAGAAAGGAAGAGGATGCTGTATTGCTGTTTCTGACTTCAGCAGACCTCCTTGCACATTTTTGTTGAAAGTCAGAACTTTAGGGTGCACAGACAAATGCCACAATGACCTCTGAAGATGTAGCCCAGGAAAATAAGCCACACATCTGCAACTTTCAAGCCACATGTATTTTTTCACAAGTTTGACCACCCATGATGTAAAACAGATACAAGACAAGCTTCCCTTGTCAGTCAAGTGAATATTTTTTCCATTTCAGCTAAAATTTGCAAAATGGTGCCTCAGAAAGCAGTCTGGTTGTCTTCATGGTTTGTCCAGTCATCATCCACAGCCAGCATTTAAATACATGAACAACAGGAGTCCATCCTCCCTAACAGAATCACTTAAACACACAATTCCAGCCATCCCCACTGAGACAATGTGGGTGAGAATCCTGTAAGAAATTGGGCCTGACATTATCCTGGTCCCTTCTGTGTCAGCAGCATTGAATGCTCTTAGGTATAGCTTTTTTTGGTGGGAATCACCACAGAAATCTGTTAAGGTTTTATGACTTGTCAAGATGCTCTTCCAACTCGTGGTTCCTCTTAAGAGTCTCGTCTTAACTACAGCTGCCTTGACTTTTTCACATGGGAACTGAGGAAGGATCTTTGTGCAGATATATATTTTGGTTGGGATTTTTCTGTGCATCTTCTTTTTTTAGTCAGTTCAGAGCAATATTCCCTTATTCCTTTACCTGGGTGTTGATATATAGGCAGCTAAAGTAAAACTTACTTCATGCAGATATGGAGAAGGGCTTGAAAATGTAGAAATTGTTTCCTTTTATGTGTACATGTTCTTGGCTATTCTCCCATATGCTATTTCTGCACAGAAGAATATGGCATAGCCCTACCTTCCTGAGGATTCTCACATCTCACTGAGCCCAGAAGGAGAGTCTAGGCTACAAGGAGCAATCCTGGGAGGTACAGAGAATCCTTCACTGGTATGAGAAACCCTTGTCTCTTTGCATCTTACTTCCAGCAAACAAAACAACTTACAGAACTGAGTCTGGAACTCTTAGATGAACAACAAGAGCCAGGAAATTAAAACAGATTACCAGGTGACAGCCTAGGATTATGACCCACCATTGAGTCTTTTTCTTATGAGCGGAGAAACAGGTTACAGTTGAAAGGAGATAAAGAAAATAGTGAGAAATAGACTTATCTGAAATTTGAAATCATGAAGGTCTCATCACATTTCTGCACCCTCAAGGAAAAAGTGGTTCAGATTTAAGAGCTTTCTTCAATCTAAGACAGAGCTTAGCTCTTAACCTCTCAGGCAAACCTTTCCCCTAACCCTCTAGAGCCCCCAAACAAACATAGATGGACCTTTCAGTTCCCTCAAATCAGATACACCTTCGCTTTTGCATTATTTGTTAAGATGAATAGGGTTCCCTCACAGTGCTGCAGCAGTGGGGAGGCAGCACATTTGTCAAGCAGTAGATCTTGAGCTCCAAGCCTACCTGGATAGACGAGAACAATTGTAGCTGTTGCTTAACATATCTATTACAGTAGTGCCTGAATGGCTCGGACAGTCTGGGACTCTACCAAGGTCAGTGTTGCACTGGCTAAAGCACAAATAATAGTCCAACAGATACACAATCTGTAACACTAAGCTAAATCAGGAGGATAAGAAATTATGACTTATGAGGCAGCATTGAACTGTGTGGTATCCGACTGAGTGACTCTTATCATGAAACCTTGGCCCTGCTAAATACACCGGGGGAGTAAAAGCTGCACCCATGAAGTCTGGATAATATCTTTCCACTTAATGAGTCTGGCATCCAAACAAACTTATATAAGGTCATCTAACATCACCAGCATTAATGATGAAATCTGCCATAACAGCTGCAATTCCTCAGTCATCATATGAATGCACTGCAAACTTTGTGTTGTGAGTCTACTGAGCTTAGCACAGTAGGGTGCTGCTGCACACAGGGACAGCTGACAACAGTATTATTGGCAATTAGTTATTCTGTAGTGGCTGAAATAATTTCCTTATCTTGTGTAGGATCATAACCACGTTACTCTTGGAAGGGTGGAAGCAGGAGATAACACAGACATTGTTTTAGGACATACAATTTTAAATTATAGATGAAATACCCTGCTTGATTCAGCTGACATTCAGCCAAAATCCACGAGTTCACATTCTACCATAATAACTATATTTACCACTACTAGAACAGAATTCAAATCATTCAGTATGTAGCCCTAATAATAAACCTATATGACTAGGGGCTGCTTCTTCAACATTATTTCCACCTAATTTATAATCAAGATGTTCAATTAATAATTTCAGCATTTTACGCAGTGTTAAGTCAGCTGAAAAGCATGTGATTTTCTCCATTTTTCATTTTTCAGAATGCTGAGGAATGCATAATAACCTAACAGAACAAGAATGCCAGGAAAGCAACAATTATTAACAGACTAATGGGAAACATAAAAGGTTCAAAAAGAAAAGCTGGAAAGTTGATTGAGTTTCATAGAAAATGTAAATGAGCTAAACACTTCCAGAATAAAAGCAGCAAAGTCTACAATGCATTTCCATGGATATTACAGCCTCCTTGTGAATGACAGGTGAGATTAGAATTTTCTTGGTGGATAGTGAACAGGCATTTTTGTCACATCTGCTTGCTTTGCACCTCTGTGACTGCACCCAAGTAGTAAGAGGGGATCCCCAGATGTGAGGGACAACCTGACTGGGGCTTTGCTGGGAGAGGTGTATCCTTCAGGGTGCTGTGTATCTACTTACCAAATAGGTGTTGTGGTGATTCAGACATGGCCCAGTTAGATAGGGCTGTCTTCTAATTCGTCTCCTTGGTGATTTTGTGAACAGGCTGTGAAGGCCCCGGAGGTAGGAGGGAATAGAAATGTTGAAATCTATGGCATGTATCACACACGGATTTAATTTACAAACATTGAACTCTCCTGATCTTCAAAGGAACAAGCCCATGGAACACACTGGAACATGGAACACACTCAGAATAACCAGTTTCAAGTCTCTAAATCCATAACCCCTGGCACTCAACCCTACTCTTTTCAGAAAGGCCAAAGACTGGACAGATACTAAACTAATTGCAGAACATTCCTGTATGGGTTTTTTTCCCTAAGTAGAAAGAGGACATATTATCATCAAGAATGTTACTCAGGGATTTAATACTAGTGTTGTATGTGCCATGGAACATTAGAAGACTCTTCTGAAGTCATCCATCACAGCTAAATAGATGAGGGTTGATAATTCTTTCCGTTTAGCCCCTGGGATCCCACTGTGTGAGACTGGCCTGCAGCACCACATCACAGGCTGGCCCCACACTGATTTTGGGTCCTTTCCCTTTCTGACAAGCTGTGCTGGTGTCCCTCTTTATTCAGGCTGCTGCTGTCCCACAGAGAAGCCACGACCATCAAATCAGGAGCCAGCCTTGGAGGGGCATATTGATGTCGCCCTGAAAAGATAGCAAATGCAAACTCTGCAGCCTGACTGGGAGAGAGGGAGTCAGCTCATTAAACTGCGTGTGTTAAGAGCAGAGAACAGTGGCAAGAAGATCCAGAGTTCATTTCCATGTCCTAACATAACAGGGAGTTTAGGGCAGTAAACAAGAGGACCTACCTGAGGCCTGTCCAGTTTCACTGACTGGCAGATGTTTTCTCTCAGTTACCAAGTTGATCTGAGTCTTGAAAGACTGAAGCTGACAGCAAATGTTGATGAAGTAAAGAACACAGGCTTCACACTGCTGTAGAAGACATTGTATCACAGGTGAGAAGATCATCACAGAACTTCAGCTACCTCAGCAGGTTTCTCCACCATACTCTCCCCCAACACACAGACCCCTGCCTTCTATTTCTGATAAATGAGCAGTCTAGCAGTGCTTCTGCCTTGGACCAGACAGCCTAACTGAGACTTATCCTTGTGGTTTTTGGTGGGTTTTTTTTGATTGCTATCAGAGATGATTTTATCAATAGCTTCTGGCCACTCCAAGGCCTCAGCCAAACTAGTAATTTTGCTAAGAAGCAAAGACTTCCAATCAGATTTTACTCATGCAGAAGGATTTAGGATTCCTGAATATTGTTCTGGCATTTGGGTCACAGTGAATATCACTATGTTTCTGGGACTTCATGCTTCATTAATTATGTCTGGCTTCAGCAAGTGACTTACTCCCAGAATGAGGACGACACATTTTCTTGAAAATAGACGAGTTTAGTTTGCCTGTATTTTTTCTTTTCTTCTCTCATACATTTACATCCATACAATTTAAAGGGCTTGTTTATTTTCTTGCTTGCTTGTTTTGCTGTTATTTACAGTGTCTCTGAAACACCTCCTTAGAGGATATATTAAGGTTAGGGTGAGGAGCAGTTTCAGGCATCATGGAAAATATTCTGCTCTTGACAGTGTTTCTAAATATTTTGAGCACTGATAAGTGTTGGCATGTAGAAATTAGATAAGTAAAAGGAAAAATAAGAAAAGAAATTAAAAGAATGGAGTATAAAACCACAGACAAGTGTTCATGCCAATGATATATTTTATATCTCTGGAAATCCCAAGGATGCATATTTTCTGATTTAGCATGTGGTGACAATTTTAAAAATTAATGATTTTCCTAGAAAGGCAAACCCTGAGCAACACATAGACAAGGACCCCCTTACATTTCATTCTGAGAACTAATTTCGTTCTCACGACTTAAAGTCTTCCATCTGTTTTAATGAGAAATGAGTAAGAACCACAATGTTGAAGTAAGGAAGGAAATTTTTCAATTCACAGCTTTATGGCTCTTTAAAAAAAAAAATAAAATTTGATCTCATGGTCGACTCACAATTTCATGGCCATCTTAGTGCTTTTCATACAGTTTAAGCACTTTCTTCTTTTAGCAACAACACATATTTATGTATAGAGGTTTATATCACACTCTTCACACATTCTCCTCCTTCCCACCCACCTAACTAGGGGAGGAATTGCTACAAAAATTGCCAAACACAGCTTTATCCTTCCCACAAGAAGGGGGCATCATCCTGCCTAGAAGGTGGATGTTTCCTCAGTGAAATTCACTCAGCAGGGAGGAGAATCATCTGTGGTAAGAGGAGAATTTTAATGGGCCCATTTTATAGATGGATTTGACAAGAAAATATTCCCAGTTCCTTGCTTCCCATGGATCGATTTAGAAGTTTCGTTGAGCTTTTCATCCTTCAAGCTTCCTAAAGCTGCCCTTGATTTCTTTTTAATAAGATGCATTGAAAATATCCTTCCACCCTAGAACATTATACTGAGGCTGCTGAGGTCTGGGGGAGGGAAATGCAGAGGGTTAATTTTCAGCTGCTGTCGTGAGTGGCATTAAACATCAAAAGTGCTTTAAATTAACTTCTTCCTCAGAAGAAATATTTAACAATTGCTGATGTGATGTGTGCCTTGACATTTTGAAGGATTATTCAAAATCTTTTTGTGTTTAGGATAATGACTTTCAAAGCACTTACCATCCTGTGGCAGTCAAATGCAGCACTTTTGATTCATCACCATGGAGGTATTAATAATTAAATATGTTAAGATAATGGTAAGGTTGTGTGGCAAGCTGCAGAAACTTGAGCTGAGGTCTCACTACATCCAAAACTCATGTTTATGTTCCCTGTTATTATTCCATTGCAAATAAGATCATATTTATATCCCTTTTTTCATTTCTATGGGTTTTTTTTTTCCGTGCACTTGCTCCATACAATGTTCTAAGCCATCTAGGGATAGCCCTTAGTCAAAACGCTCTCAGTTCACAGATTTGTTTCCTGCAAGCATCCAGGGAATAAGATGTGTGATATTCCAGATGTGGAACTGTAGGGAAAACTAGCTGTACATATCCAAGTTCTGTTTTGTTAATTGCTTGCTTAGTGCCTGCTCTGTCAATAGCATCCTTCTGAGAGCAAGACTCACTAACTTGAGTCACCTCATAGACATAAACTGAACCTGGCCATTCAGAAATCTGCTTTCCTGTTATTTTTGATCAAGTTTGACACTGTACACCAAGCTCAGGGCCCTAAAATGCTGTGCACAAGACCTCTGCTTGGCAATAATCTTTGCTTCTCCAGAAGATTAAGTTTGAAAAGAGATGGATGGAAAGAGGGAGAAAATTCTCATTGTTTGTCACTGAACTTCATCAAACAATTAAATTTTTAATTAATGGAGAAATTAAGCGAGAGTTTTTCAGTCAGCATTTGAAAATGGCTGGGGAGATAGTGGGAATCTGGCCTTCCTCTGCCTGGGGGCATGGTAGCTTTATTTCCCAGGATTTCACAGGATGCAAGAAGGAACCCACAGCAGGAGCTGACATGCTGGGTAGGTCCCTGAGTCAGAAAAAGTCCCTTGTTCCAAAAAAACTCAGAATCACTAACTTTCTGACAGAGCTGCAAATACCCATCATCCAGAAGCTTTAGGAAGAAAGGATTCATTCAGGTTAGGTGACAGTGAGGAGCATTATTAAGACTTGACTTTCTTTCAGGTTTTATTTTCTACTTTGAGGGTAGAAGGAAGATGATGGTGTCAAGTGAATAGTTCTGAATTCCCCATAGGGCCAAATTATGCTCAGAGTATTTAATTTGAAGGATGGGTTAACCTCCAGTGAAGTGAAGCTGAAAAGACTACCACCAGAGTATTGCTGACAGAGATAAAATCCAGACGTGTTAGAAATCTCCAATATTTCTGCCACAAAGGGAAAGACAGATATCAGTTTATATACAAACAAAGCAGAAAGGAAGAGGTGCTTTAAACCCCTGTTTTAAAAGTTCTGGAAAACTTACAAAGAGTAAAAAAAGAAATGCTGTCCCTTTTTGGGATGTAACAAGTGTTCTATAAATTAGCATATATCTACTTGTGCTTTCAGACATGAAAGAAAAATGACAGATTGAGACAGGCCTTGTGCCAAACCCAAGGACTCTTAGGCCTGGCTTTTGGATGCTCACTCTTTCACCTGCATAAACACCTTTGAAAGAAGATATAAGCAAAATTAAAAAAAAAAATGTTAAAGGAACATTTTAATAAGTACCTAGCATAGAATGTTGGGAACAAAATTATTTTGCAAGTACTTTAAAGTATTGAATGATTGAGTGTTATGCACAGATTATTAAGATAATCTCATGAGTTGTACCTTTCCTTTATTTCTGGTTTTCCAGACAGTGATGACAAGATCAAACAATGGTAGCCAGTCTAGCTGAACTGAGGCACTAATGTTGTGAAATCTGTCTGTGTCCTTGGGTCTCTAAATGTTTTATTTCAACAACAGGACACCCATCCACACTCAGTTCTGGAATCAATGGGCTGAGGGTGATAAACCTGTGGAAAGTACTCATTCATGAAGGCACTCCGCTTTGGTCTGTGGTGTTCCACCACAAAACGCAAAAAACTTCCTCAATTTTATAATAAATCCTTGTGCTCCAGCCCAGAACTGAGCATCATATTGTTAGGACATATGTTGTTTTACCAGTTGCATTCAATAAATTCAGACTGAGCAAATGTGCTCTTCACCTCCAGGGCTCCAGCTTCAAGCCTGGTCAGTAGGAACTGTAATGCTGGAGCCTTAACCTCGTGGGGCTCCATAAGATGTCCTGAGATGCCTTAGTTCCCTTGTCTTCACTGCTTCTGAGATTGCTGCTAACAAAAACATCCTTTGACAAAATCAGCTAAGAGTCCAAGGACTCTGTGTGTAGGATCTTGTCACGTGATGGAAAGAAAAAAAATTTATATCTGTTGATGTTGGGAGAGCAGATATGTCTCCCTGCTTCTCCCATCCAGGCTCAAACCTTACAAATTTTAGAAAAACTTGAAAACTTTCCTGGATGCACTTTCATTCTCCTTGTCTGTCTATACCTTCTATTTTCCCCCCTTCTTTGGACTTATTAGAACCTCCCAAAAAACTATATTAATTTAGAAAGAGAGGAGCAGCTGCTGGACTTGAAGCATATGTTCAATTCCAAATGCTGCTAGTTGCTGGAAAAAAACTCAGCTAGATGCTCCCAGGGCTCATTAGTCCCTCAAGGAAGTCTCCCAAACCAAAACAGACGAATGTAGAAATAAAAAATGACTTGTGTTTTCTCCATTTCCTCCCCTCTTTTCCTCTCATTTTTGTTCTTCAGCATCCCCTCTGTATACAAGGGATCTTTTACATTCATTCCCATCTGTTTGTTTTACAAGCATATTCTCAAAGATAGGTCAATTTAGGGGCCAAAAATAAAGGACAGATGTTATACACTAATCTGCTGTTACAAAAAAAAAATTATTAATGAGAAATCTCAATTTTCATTTCATTTTTTCCAAAATCCTTGGCCTATATCCTTAAATAGGACAAAAAACTTCCTGCCCACTTTTTGAGTTCATGAAAATTTGTCACTGTCACTGGCTGTATGGATGACATTATTGCCCTCTGCTGTGAAAGTTGACTCTGTATCAATTGAAAATATAACAAGTAAGTTTCTTGAGAAACAATGGGGAAATAAAATACTTCACTGGAAAATTCTATTATCTATAAAAATGAACAATTTATTAAAATATTTTGCTGAGTCTGCTCTAATGATATAATAGTGTCCAGCTCGTTTTATAGGGTAATTTTTATCTTTTTTAAGACATTTGCTGTAAGTTACTCATATTTTCCCACCCCTTTTTTTTTTTCTTTTTTTTCCTCAAATTTGCCCTTTCTATCTGGAAATAACAGAAGGAATTTTTCCTTTGTTTTTGCCTCTCCCTAGAAAGCCATCACAGTCTATGATCACATTTCCCCAGAGGTTCTTTTGATTGTGGTGCATATGGGATAAATTTTCAATGGATGAATTTTAGGTGCACATTGAAATGCAGTGAAGTAAAATTAGTAATAAAAGCAATTGCATAAAATTTACTTATCCTTTGAGGAAATGATTTTGCATTTGCAGTTGAACATTTGCCCTAACTTTTGCCTTTTTGCTCACTGCTCCATAACTTTTACTGTTTGGACAAAGTTTGCACTGTACTTAGAGTGTTCCTTGTAGTCAGCTGAGCAGAAATCAAAATCAAATAAAACAAGCAGGATAGATGAGAAAGTATATTTATGCTTTACTGACTCTGAATGTCAAAGTCAATTAATGCTTTATTTTTCTTCCTATTTTTCTCCAAAAACATTCCTCAGTTCCTAGGATGTTTGGAGCTAACTACTCTGCAGCAAATTCACTATTTCAGTAGACCTATAGAACCTTATTGATTTTCATGGATCCTAGAATAATAATGATCAAGATGTATGAGTTTTCTTTGAGGGCTGCATAATAAAAAAATAAAAGACCTGCAAATCTAGGAAACAGTATTTGGATTTCTCTCTCCCACTGATTTTATAAAGATCTGGATTTGAGAGATTAGAAGATAAAATGCAAATTTCTAAACCAAATCAACCCTGCAGTTTCACTGTAAGCAAAGGTTTGAAACATGATCTGACAGGTAATACTTAAAACCTTACAATTGCTTATATACATTTAAAATTAATACATTCCCCTGATTTTATTTAGCTAAAATTGAAGTACCTAAGCCAGGGAAACATAATAATCTAATATTTTAAAATCTCCCTGTAGCCCCCCACTGAATTTAGAATCTATACAAATAACTTTGTCAAGCAGATAGCAACTTCTGGATGGCTAAAATTAGCTGAAAGGAATTGCAGTGTAGTTGTCTCCAAGCTCACAGCTTTTAACCAACAGAATTAATGTTCAGCTATTTACTTTTCTTTTTTGCACTTACTCTAGGGGTGCACCATGGTCGTGGCTGGTTTGAATACCATGGGGTCCTCCTCTGTCTTTGGGTGTTTGAGATTCAACAACTAATATGCCTTTCACCAAAAAGTGCTTCAGTCCTCGAGGATAGCGGTTGGATGAGCATAACATGTGTTGGCAAAGCTGAGTTTGCCTCCCAAGCACTGCAAACATATTTATTTTTATCTATAAATAAGGAGAGGCAGCTCCTTCTTGCGTTACGTCGGTCGGAGCACTCGTCTGAAGGAGAGATCTGTGTTCCCATCTCCTCCTCCTGCCAAGGGTGAGCCCCACGCTGGTGAGAGGCAGCCAAGGATGAATCCTGCTCAGCAGCCCAGTGATGTGGACAGCCCTCAAGCAGCAGAAAGGTTTGCACTGGAGAGAAGTGCAGTGAGAAGCATAAAAAACCCTGCAAGAGCTGGGGGCGGGAGGGAAAACAGCCTCACACCTGGGAATGGCCTTGGCCAAACTCATCGTGAGAGGACGAATTTGCACTGCTCACCCACTGCTGGGGCATTTTCCCCATGCAAAAGTGGAAATGACCTTTTGGCCTTTGTGCATTGATAGTCTGTGCTTAATGAGCATGAAAGGAAGTCTTTGGGGCAAGCAGTCCGATGTGATTTAAAGAGGCAATACTCCTAGAACAAATGCATCAAGTGTCTATATGGCTAAATCCATTGCAATCAGGCACAGGGAAAATGTTCCTGTCCTATGTATGAATCAGGCTGTCACTTCTACATACTGCTCAACCCAGACTATAAAGTGATTTTGCAAATTTTTTTAAATCCTGGTAATTTCCAGATTTCAAGCTTTTTGTCACAGTCTTAGCTTCTTTTAAAACAACAATAATAATAGAAAATAATAACTCTGTTAGCACTGGGATGATTTCAGACTATTTTTGGGACCATGTAAAACCCCAGCTATGAAGCTGTTGTGTTTATTTCTTCCTTTTTCTCTCTGCCAGGCTCACAGACTCATGCAGTATGAGAACAGGTCACACATGAAAGAGACAAAACAAATTTCCTTCACATGTTTTCAATTTACCTTTCCTGCTATCCTCCAAACCAGAAGCTGTGTAATGGGAAAGCAGAATGGAAAGTGCCATGAATCTGTCTTTTGCATTGAGGTTTTTACTTTTCTTTATACGACAGTGGCTGTAGATTGGTGTAAATTGCCCTTTTTCTCATCAGGTTTTGCAACTCTTGTGGGAATGATGGCCTTTTAGTTTGTGTTTTAGTAGCACACATCAAGCAAAGGACCTGGATAATGATTCAGGTTCATCTGCAATGAAGAATTAATATTGCCCTATAATTTTACTATTGATATCTGGAGGGGTAGCTTTGGGATAAACCTCTCAGTGACAGACCATGAATTTTGTTTGAAGACTGAAAGTTGTCTAAAAAACAAGGAGCAATTAAGCAACTAAAATAGGCTGCTTTTTCTCTTCCAAAAATATGTTATATTTTCGGAATTAAAGGGACTGTTTGGGATTAACTCACAAGCCTAAAGCAAAGATGTGTGGAGGTAAATTTAACACAGAGGTGATATGTTCAGTCTCTGGGGAGAGAGATAGAAATGATGGTTGTCATTTTCACCTTATCTCCTTTGACAGAGAAAAGGTTCAGCAATTATGGCCCAATGGAAAAAAAAAAGAAGAAGAAGAAAAAAAGAAGGAACTATAATTTAAAAACCAGACAAAAAGAAGAGGAAAGAAAGCACCTCAGTGCATTTTCTTCTAATGATATAAATTTCAATTAACTGAATTGATAAATTAAGCTATAAAGCAATGCAAACATGCAGAAGAAAAATTCAAATAATTTTTTTCTTCATGCTTCCAATTCTTTATAGTACATTACATCAGTTAATGGCAATTTGTATAATTTGTGTAATGACATAAATTGCCATAAACTCTCACAGTGAAATGTTGTAAAAATGATAAATCAGGGATAAAGTATGGAGCCCCAGGTTCATAGCTGCTGTAAATTCCAGTAATGATATTGCAGGTTCTCCAGTTTATACCTGCTCACACCCCACTCCTACCCCACACCCTGTGTGTGGTCAGGGAGGGATCAGGGGAAGAAGAGGTGAATAGTAAGTAGCACCTCAAGGAATCAAAGAGGAATGAGAGCAAGTTGCTTAAGGTCCAAAATGGAAAATTCACAACAAGGAAAATGTGGTCCAGTGATGGGGCAGCCTAAGGCAGGACTGGGAACCTTCTCTGCAGTGTCTGTTGCTGGTGTGACTCTGGTCCTCTCTGACAGAGCCAGTTCCTCTTGCTCTGGCTGGAGTTTGAGACATCCAGCAGAGACCTGGCTTTGTGCAGTTTCACTGACACCACCGTGTGTGCTGGGTGTGCTGCTGATCAGAAGGAAGCACGAGGCCAAATCAGCTCTTTTTGAACATTTACACCAACCCCCAAAGGAGCATCATTCTTTCAAACCAGCACCACATCCAGCCTAAGGGCTCTGTCTTCTGCACCTTCAGAATTTATCTCTGTTTTTAGACATGACAGGAGCTGGGCACTAATTTATAGCCAACATCACAGCTCATGTTTAATGTGTTCCCAGGCCTGCTGAGGTGTACTCTGCAATTCCTCAGCCAAGGTGAATTTGGGCATTCTGGCCATGCCATAGTCCTTTGCAGTGTCTGATTCTAAAACACACCTCACCAAACGATGCCAGCACTGAGACACTGTCACAAGGTGTGATGGGCAGGGTGTGCACAGTCATTCTCACCATATTTTCAGCACAAATTTATGCTATATTTGGATCCATGGAAGGAAGGAATGGATCTCTTGACTCTCTCCACACTGTAAAGGTAGAATGAAGGCTGTTCGTAGTCTGTTGGCCTTTAATTGGCACTTTAATTACAGTGTGACCATACTGACTAATCTGAAATTGAGTGACCATTTGCTTTCAGTTATGGTGCATCTGCTATGGTTTTTTATCACTCTGCTTTCCTTGCTACAGAGGAAGTGGGAAGATCTTGCCAGGATATTAAAATAACTCAGTGTGGCCAATAGACCCTCACAAAACACTGGCTGAACTGTGCTTGAAGCACTGAGTGGGTGTAAACATCAACCAGGCAATTCAGCTTGTAGTATTTTCCAAAAGGGTCAAAATATAATGAAAGTGACAAAAACAAGTTTTTTAAAAAAAAAAGGAAAAGGTCAGGATGAAAGCTAAGGTAACTCTTCCAGGCTGAGACCCCTAACCTTACTGAGTGAATGTTTTCATGTTCTCTGTTATCTTTTCTGAAATCTCAAGAATTCTTAACTCAATCAGGTAGTACCAATCCTATTTGACATCTTGACTCCATATTCAAATGCTGGCAGAGATATAATTGGCTTAATTGGTTTAAAGGTTTTAAGAAATAAATCTTCTTTAAATATATTGTTTTTCTCCATTTCACAAGTCCCCATGACAAATATCAAGACACTTTTTTTTTCTGGAGTCTGGGACAATTTTCAGGTGAAGTTATGTGAACCTGCATTGTGAGTTACCAAGCTGGGGTGGCCAAAGCAGTGAGTGTTTCAGGGTTCTCCTCCACACTGATTGAAAGGAGGCTCCAGAAATTTACATCTCAACAACTGCTATGGCTCAGGATTTCAAAGAACTCTAGCTGTATAAATAAATTCAGGCTCATAAACCCCCTTGATTCAAAGCCTCTTGGCTTTCTTTGCATTGGGATACAGTGTCTATCAAATGAAGATTTTTATCCTCATCCCTGCTCTTGAGCAGGAGAAATGAGGGCAAAGCCAAAACTGGCAAAGCTGGCAGGGAATTTTACCAAGCAATATCTTCCATCAAGGCCTTGTTCCAGAGGTAGGTGGGATTACAGAAATTGAAACCCTTTAGTGGAAAGGTTGTTTTTAAGGTAATATCTTCCAAGAAGGTGTTCTCAGGCCAGGAAAAAAGAGCTTCAAAGCAGGGATTTATGCCTTGAGCTTTTATATGATTGGAGAATGCCCTAAATGTACAAATACTGATAATGCAGCCAAAGCACTATTCTGATTTGTCACAAATAACTTTTGGAAAGAGTGGATTCCTCTTAGTCTAAAGTAGGACCATGGTAAAACCTTAGTTCTGATAGAGTACACAATTTGTAGACCTGGATATAGTCACGAGCCACAGAAGAAGTTAGTTAACAGTCAAAATGAAACAGAAATAATAATAATATGTAATCATAGAATATCACTTGTTGTAAGGGACGCATGAGGATCAAGGAAGTCCAGTTCCTGACACTTCGAGGACAATTCCAAGGATCATGTGATGTGCCTGAGAATATTGAAAAACAAACCAGAGAGGGGCAGGGAAGGTAATCCAATCTGAAAATAAATTATTTCATACTTTACATATTTTATTTGTTTAACTGAAAAGATGTATTTAGATTAGTAATGTCAAATAAATGAAATAAAACAGACCTGTAGCCCATTTTTACAGAGCCCACAAGAAATGGCTTTCTTTCTCTTTTTTGACTGAGATATAAAAGTAATTTATAAGAACCAATCCCCTAGATCAGGCATTAATTTCCACAGCAGAAAAAGACTAAGGGAAGCAGGACTAACTATGAGAAAACTGTAAACTTGAGGTGAAATGTAAAGGTGTGTTTATAATGATAAAAACAAATGCTTGAAGGCTAATACAGAGAGAGTAAAGGCAGCTGTGCTTTGGGATACTAAGACAGAACTTATTTGTTCTAGTAGTTCAGAGATGATCCAGTTTCTGCTATTATAAAAGATAATTAGGAAAAACTGTCAAGTCTGCAGATTAATCCTGCATACATCTGCCTGGAGTTTGCTTTGAAACCTTTTGGATCTAGAAAGACAATCTTGTGTAATTAGCTGAGGCCACTATAATCCATAAAAACATCTGATCACATTGATTTTCAGTCAATCAGGCTCTATCTGTCAACAGCAATTCTAGAGATCATACGAGAGGTCTTACAAGTACACAACTTAGCCCTCTAAGGTCATTTAAACTTTTCTCTGGCTTTTAAACTCAAAATAATTCNTGTAAATACATAGACATATAGATGAGATTTTTTATATCTATTTCTGTTCCCACAGACATGCTTGAGAAGTGACCTGTTTGTGTGCTCTCTCTTTGTTTTGTTAGAGGGGATTTTACTGCTTTTACAGAGCAGAGGAAACCAGGAGTCCATTCAGACTCCTATTCTGCCTTTAATTGTGATGCATACCACAAAATCACAGGATAACAGACTGACATCCCCACTAATACTGCACGTAAATCCTCACGGTGAAGGAAATGCTTTTGGGTCTAGATTAAATACAGCAAGCCCTGATAGAGACCAGTTAGTAAGGTACCAGAGGTATTCACAGCAAAAAGCTTTGTTTTCTGGGTTCTGTGATCTTCTCAGGGGACCCAACCTGCTCTTTTTTATACTGTGGAGTACCTGGGGGTTTGCTGTGCTAATCACAAATGTTGTTCTGGGGTGGCTCTCCCTGACTTCTCCTATCCTTGCAGTGTCGCTGGCTTTAATTCCTGTCATCATCTGGGCTGCTGCCTTTGGGAGGCAAGGGAGCTCTGATTTTCAGATTCTGGTGTAAGGAAGCAGAAAGCAAGGTTCCCCATCTCCAGCTCCGCAGAAGTTGTCAAATTTTGTTTCATATTCAGGGTTTTGGAGAAATGTGAACAGTGGAAGAATGAGGTCATCGAGTTGCCACGGGGGTCGCTACCAAGATTGTTCTTTATGTCACCTAAATTTAGCCATTTAAAAGTTGATTTCTAGTCTAAACTAGTAATCTACACTGTCCTTATAGAGAACACGAAGATGAACTTCTTCAGATACACACCAGGCCAGCTGATTTTGATGGGTGTTTTATAGGGCGAATTATACCCACTCAACACTGTTAAATTTAGTGTTTAACCCCATCTTAATACTTAAAATTGACTAAATTTAATCCCAGGTTCAGTGACACAAGTCTGACAACAAAAATTTACCTGGAAGAGAAATGGGAAAGACTGAGGAGGCTGAAAGTAAGGAAATTACTTTTATATGTTGAGACATATCCCCAAGTATTTCATTTTCACCAAAACACAAGTGGCCTCTAGAAATCACATACTTTTATATCAATATGCATGTGACATCACATTACCTCTTACCATCCAACCTTCAGGCAGCATGTTCAGTGAGATGTGGAAAGAACCTGATGATTTCCTGGAGAGACCAAAGGCCATGGCATTTACAGGTGGATTTCAGTTTTGTAGAAATTGCTTTATGTGTAATTTTTGTTCATAAAATTCTCAATTATTTCAACTGGCCGGCACCCTCTTTGTAATGACTAAAAATATACACAGAGAGGGTGAAAAAATGAAGGATGCCAGATATGCTGTACCACATTCATGAGACAATGCAAAGTCTTGTAAAATATTTACCATTTTCCAGTAAAACTGAGGCACAGAGATTTAGTTCCTCAGCGAGTCCAAAATAAACCCTTTTCCTCTGTGAAGTGGTATAGAAAAAAGGGTAATGTTCTTGAGAATCCCTAAATAAATGTCATAAAGGAGCAACACTGTGTAATTTCTGAGTTCTGCTTATGCAATGAAGTTTCATAACCTTGAATATTCTGTTCAGACTGAAGATCTTAAATTAAAATGATCAGCATCTTCAGCAACCTTAAGACTCAGCACTAAGCTTGGCTGAAAGAAGGTTTTTCTGAGGGATAAAGTTGATGGGAGTTGTTTGGAAGAAGCACTTTTTGTCTGAACTGTAGCTTTCCTTAGGCTTGGAACTGGTGAAGTCAGTAAAAAGGAATTGATAAGTGAACTAAAAGTCCTGTATGGCTTAAAGCACTAGTTTTAAGTCAAAACTGAGGTGACATGAGTAAGGGGCTATGAATCATGAGATTCTGGTAGTCTGGTCTTTTTACTGGCAACTTGTTTTGTAGATTGGAGGAAGATCTTTGAATTCTCTGTGACATAGCTTGTGGCTCATATATAACATTAAATTGGTCTCCTTCATGACTGGAAGGGAATTATTTTTGCTCCAGAGGGAAAGACAAATCTAATGATACAGAATTTTTTGGTCTTGCTGAAAACTAAGAACTGCTTTATCTGGGGGGGTTAGTTTATTTTTCATCCCTGTGGATAAGGG
>VZTN01024176.1:49502-59867 GCA_013400515.1 Erpornis zantholeuca
AATTTTCACTCACTCAAATATTGTTTAGTGTTCCTTACCCTAAAGCAGACATTGTATGTACACTCCATCCTCGAGACCCAAAATCATGGGAAAAGTCTTCCCCTTTCTTCCTCCACTTTACTGAACCCACAAGTGCTGCCAACTCTAGAAGCAGATTTATGTATCTCAGAAACTTTTTGCTGTCTGATTAGTCTCTAAATTCTGTAGAGTCTTTATTCCTTCCTCTCTTTATCTCATTGTCTCCTTTTACATGTAGACCCTCATGTAAATACCTCTAAAATACCTGAAATTGTGTGGAGAGAGAGGGCAACAGGACACTTCTTTGCTGTCATTTCCATCAAAATCATTTTTGATGTGTGCTGAGGAATTGACTATTGACTCAATCTTTAACCTACGCTGGGATGCTCCCCACCCAAAGAACCACTTTTCTGCACAAAAGAAACCCCAAATCATCTGTGCTGCCAGAGTTCCTCCTACTCATATCAAGATAGGGAAGGTTCCAGCACAGCAAATATTGTTCCTTCTGCATTGTAACGTTTTAAATTAAAATAGGCTTTATGAGAAAGAGCTCTTTTTTTCAAAACTGCTTGATTTTCCAAACCCAGAGAATGATAAATATGGAGTATGTGCATATGTGAACATAAACAACCAAGATGCACTCACACAAATAGACAGATCTTAAATTATATGTTTGCTTGTTATAATACATGCATGACAGAGCTGTGTGGCTTACCCAGGGCTTGAAGAGACTATGAAATCTGAGTAACATAGTGTGTGACAGCAGAACAGAGCCCTGAGTGTTTAAACTCAACATCAAGATAATTATATTAAAGAAGGCATTAAATGCTTATTTGAGCCAGGTTTATGAAGGATCTGGGGTAAGTTTGTCTTTGTAAATGGCTGCTTCATTCATTAAAATCAGAATTCTGTCTTGCCCTTGATTTCTTCCTTTCCCAGTTTTAGATTTTCATTGTCTTCTTCCTCTGTTTGAATGGCATGGCCTACTCAGGGCCACAGTTAACCAAAAGTCCAGGCTACAGAAAAGAAAACTGGGTTTTTGTGGGTTTTCATTTGTTGATTTATTTTTGTTGTTGTTGTTTGTTTTAATAAACCTCAGCATGTGAGTTAGAAGCTCAAATTTAGTTTGGTGCCACCAAAGGATCCTGTGAAAATTTTAGACTCTTGAAGCCCTTTCATTTGACACATCTCTTTGTTTATTTTGCTTTAAACACAGAAATCTGTAACTGAAAGCTTTGGGATTTACCTGGAATTAGGAATTTTAAATATCAGTGCAGAACCAGGGGTTGGATTTCTGTGGGAAATTATGCCATTCTGACTAACCCTAGGAGTTTTATATAAGAGTGCAAGAGCCCCTCTATTGCTTGAGCTAGAGAATGGTGTCACAATCCTTAACAGATAACAAAAGCAGATCCAGTAGAAAATGCAAAGGCCATCTCAGCAGATGCCAGTGGTCAGGAGATGGAGAGAAAAGAGTCACACTCCACTGCCAATGCTCCCCATTCACTGGTAATCAGTGCTATTTTTTCCCTAAAGGAGATGTAGAGAAATCTGAGAGAAAACCAAGTACAGAACAAGAATTACCACTTTTTCAGCTTTTGCTGGTCTTCATAATTTCACAGATAAGTTGTATGCAGAAACTTTTATTACTCTTTGTGGGAAATATGAAATATGAAATATCTGCATGAAGGTAGTAAAGAGCAATTCTGTGTGTACTGAATGTACTGAATAAGGTCCACACACAAAGTCAGAAGGTTAGAGAGCTTGTTTGGTTCTGGAAAAGGACAGATCTGCATTAAATCTGATTGTGAGAAACTAAATTTGGTCTGCCTTTAGGCAAACATGGAGAAAAGTGGAAAGGGGGAGGAACTCTTGCTTCTACATCAGGAGCACATGCAATCATTGTCACCACACTCTTGGAACTGTGTTTTACCCAACAGTGACTTTGGGTAAAAGTTTAGGAGAGTTTTGGGGAAGAGTTTAGGAGAAACTATCTTCTTTACACTCTATCTGCCAAATCATTGCACCTAGAGATGAACAAGAATAAAAATTTTAATAAAAATGAGTAAAGGAGAAGATAATGAATATGAAAAAGGACATGCCACTTGTGTATTTCATGGGTTCCATGAAATTCATGTGTCTCCAGCTCGGGGCTTGGTTAAGAAGGCCTTAGAACTAGTTTAACAGAGTAATGTGGACGAGTAGGTCTGGCTTAACTTCTGCTTTTCCACATGTGTACTTTTTGCTGCTTTGCTAGAGGCCTATGGACTGTTTAGACAAAAGCACAGAACTATTCTGTGGCAGCTGGGGAGTCCTATGGAAATTAGAAAATAGGGCAATGCTATCTCAATACTAAAATACTGCCCATTTAATAATTGTTACATATATAAATCTATTAAAAAAAATATATATATATACGCACAAAGCGGCAGTCATCTTAGGGAATTTATTTATACCCAGATAAACATGCCAGCAGTGCTTTTCAACCACCTTAAA
The DNA here is from genome assembly GCA_013400515.1 of Erpornis zantholeuca. Lineage (NCBI taxonomy): Eukaryota > Metazoa > Chordata > Aves > Passeriformes > Timaliidae > Erpornis > Erpornis zantholeuca. The sequence goes on from VZTN01024176.1 coordinate 52,017, forward strand.
TGAAACAATACTTTCCCTGCCTATTTTTAAATTATGCTAAGTCTTGTGTCTCCATTTTAAACTGCTGCAATGGTGTCTCAGCAGCTTCTTTCCCAAATTGCAAATGCTGCTCATATTGTGAGGGTCCCAAGCAATGATCTATCAATATCTCTGCAGCTCTAGAACCAAACTGCTGCCAAATTAACTGCTAATTAAGATCCAAGCTTACATGATTCAGATCAGAAAGACATTGAGGAATCCATCAAAACTGATGAAAATGAAACACATATCCCAGCAGGGGATTGCTGCTGTCTGTGTTGTAGTACAGCATAATGACTGTAGAAGCTCCACTGTCCATTGTTAATTGCTAAGAAGGTTGTTTTTGGAATTCAGTCTATGTACAAATATGAAGAGTGCATGGTAAATAGTATGGAATGTATTTCTCTTCTTGTACAGATTAATGCAACAGCAAAAATAAAATGAAGTTCAGAATACTAAGATGAGTAGGAAAATTGTCTCTTCTTTTATTCCAACAGAGAAGGAGTGCAATTCTACCCAAGACAATTCTGATATAAAATCAGCACTCAAGAATTAAGTTCTAAAAATGAAATTATAGCAAGCTGGAATGAAGGGAGCAAAATCAAGGAAGCAGAATATTTATCACCTGTCTGTTGGGCTAGCTGTAACACAGGAATGGCTCTATAAAGGGCTTTATCACAAATACTTACACAGCCCCATTAATTATCTAAATACCACACAATCTTTAATATTTTAAAGCCCACAAAATCTGGAGGAGGGAAGTCTTATCACTCCATTGAGACCTGAGAAACTGAGGCAAAGGCAAAAACATTTCAGAATATGCCAGAAACTATGACACTGAACTGAAGTCTCCAAAGTCCTAGGAATGTATCCTAAGTCATTATTCTTTAGTTACTGACTATTAGACTTGGGGCCTGGATGTAAATTTCTGTGAAACCTTAGAAACATTTTGGTTGGAAAATTCTTTGAGAATAAAGTCCAATTGTTAATGCAGCACTGCCAAACCCACTGCCAAACCATGTCCCTAAGTGTGATACATGTGTTTTAAATACTTCCAGAAATGGTGATTACACCACTTCCCTGGGCAGCCTATCCCAATGACTGGTAAATCTCTTAGGGAAGAAGTCTTCCCTATTATCCAATCTAAAATTCTCTGTGTGCAACTTGAGGCCATTTCCTCTCCTCCTGCCCCTGTTCCCTGGGAGCAGAGTCCTGGCTGCCTCCTCCTGCCAGGGCATTGTGGAGAGTAAGAAGTTCCCCCTTGAACCTTCTTTTCTCCAGGCTGAGCCAGCACAACCTCAGCTCTCCTCATATTGTGTTCCAGACCCTTTTCCAGCTCTGTTGCCCTTCTCTTGTCATGATCTAGCACCTATGTGTCCTTCTTGTCATTAGGGACTGAAAACTGAGCACAGGACTCAAGGTGTGGCTTGCAAGTGGTCACCACATGAGGGACAGCCACTGCCCTGATCCTGCTGGCCACACTATTGCTGACACAAGCCAGGATTTTCTTGGGCCTTCTTTCTCATCTGGGCACAGCTTGGCTAATGAAACCAGCACTGCCAGGTCCTTCCCCACCTGCGTTTTCCCAGCCTCTGGCATTGCATGACACTGTCGTGACCCAAGCCCAGGACCAAAAGAGTGGATGATACAGACACATACAGACATAACACAATGCTCATTGCCTTGACCAGAATGCAGTGGGGCTTCCAAATTCTTCATTTAGTAAAGATTTGCTCATGGGTAGCTTCAAGTTTTCCTGATTGACTTGACAAGACAGGCATCCAAAATTTCCTTGAAGACAACACCAGCAGTTCCCAGTCTCCATTAACTCCACCTTCCTCTTCTTTCCCTTAAAGAAAAAGGGAAAAAAAAATGTGAAAGGGAATAGATAAAAAAAAGGGCTTTAATTCCTTTTCCCACTGTGTGACCTTGCAGAGTTGTAGGAGTTAAATGGAGCACAGTTTGGGAACATCCATTGTTCTAATCACAGCTGCTCCAATACCATATTGTCAGTGAAACGGAAAAGAAATTAGCAGCTCATTTTGTGCGACGTGAACTTTCTCTCTCGCTCTCCTGCTTGATGAGAACACTCTCTTTGATAAATCAGCCATCATACCTTATTGCCATGCAGAGACTGGAAGAACAAAAANGGGAAAGTTAACAGAGGACATATCTTTTAAAGCTACAGAAATTGATTGGGCTTGGAGCAGACGAGGCGTCGGCAGTGAGTGAGATAAAGAGCGGATTCGGCACATTACTGCAAGAGAGGTTCCCATCGGTGCGTGCCACTCGCCCACTTGTGCACAGACTTCAATTAGCAGTTAAGGATGTGTTGAAATATGTTGCGGGGAATTAGTCATTTCAGAGCCTTGGTGGTGGGGGAAGCTAAATTACATAGTGTCTGCAGTCAGCCAAAAAAGAAAAAAAAAAGAAGAAAAAAAAATGAAAAAAAAAAAAAGGAAACCACAAGGAAAGAAGAAAGGAAAGGAGAGAAACTCACAGCAAGAAGTAGCTGAATGGGCATATGTGGTATCATTGAAGCGACTAAAGAGCAAGCCAGTAGTCAAGATGTGCTGAGTAGCCTGCATTTCCAAGACAGTAAAGGCTATTTTAAGGTCGTAGAAATAACTGCCTAAACACTTCAAATTTCCAAGAGACAATATAGAGAGAAAAACCATAATTTTCTCGAATAAAGAGGGCAGAGTTCGTTTTAGATCCAAGCAAACAGTGTAGGAAATTTACATCCTTTAGGAGGGTTTTCTTTCCATGGAACATGGAAATAATAGGCCATTGCCATTCTGGTCACTCATTCTTTTGCATTATATTTACTCACTAATTAGCTGTACACCTGAAGAATGTTCATTAGGAAAAGGTAAAAAGCTCTAGAAGGGACTGAAATTTTCATTAATGGTTTTTTCCTGTTGTTCAAAACAGAAGTCAACTAAAATTATAGCCTGTATGTATAGGTATGGTAGACTTAGAGAAAAGTCTTTTTTCTTGAATTATAGAAGCTGATATGATAGATTCTTGCACTGAAAATGTTCTTCAAGTTGAAATGGGTATTTCTTCAAGTAGAAATGTGTGGGTGAGGTGTTTTGTTCAGTTTTGTTTTGTTGGGTTTTTTTTTCCCATGATAAAAAGAGGATCAGGGTCAAATTATCAATAGAGCTTGATTTGTTTGCTCCTTATTAAATTCTATTGACTTTTCCATAGAATGTTCATCCAAGCTATACAGTCATAGATGCCTGGGACAAAAAACCGAAAGATTATCAAAAGTCACTAAACCATTTTCTTATCCCAAGGCTGGATCAGCTATATCTGAACAGTTGCTGACAGTTCTTTGATGCAGAAGATCAGAAAAAACCTCTTGTGCTTCAGTGTCCATGACTTTCCTAGTCAATCCATCCAAATACTTGTTTACCCTCACTGTTTAAACACTCTCTTCAACTCCCCTATTTTTAGCCTATCCTTTCTCTTGCTAGAGCTGAAACCCTCCTGCTTTTTCTCTTACCTGCTGTAAACAAGAGGAGAATTTTTTTATTTTCCTTCTTAAGACAACTTTCAACACATTCAGATGACCTAAAGTAACCATGACAGAACAGTTATTCCTAAGTCTGTTCTGGTGGTCCAGACTGAAGGAAACCAAAGGATGCTGAAAAGAAATGTAATGGTAATTAGGCATGAAAAAGTAACCTCTTCTCAGAGTGATAACTTTATAATAGAAGTGATAAAACAACCTCTGCAACATTTTTTTGAAGATCATGGAATGGCCTGGTTTTGAAGGGACCTTAAAAATCACCAGGTTCCAAGCTCCTGATATTGGCAGGGACACCAGACCATGTTGTTGCAAGCCCAATGCAGCCTTCATTACAGGGATGAAGTATCCACAGTTTCTCTGGGTATTACATAACAGTGCCTCACCATCCTCACAGGGAAGAATTCCTTCCTAATCCTACTCTCTTTCATTTTGAAGCTGTTCCCCTTGGTCCTGTCACTCCAGGCTCTTGTACAAATTCCCTCTCCATCCTTCTTGCAGGCTCCCTTCAGGTGCTGGAAGGCTGCAATTAGGTCACAACAAAGCCTACTATATCCAGGCTGAACAATTTACTGATAGGAAAAGTGCTCCAGCCCTTTAATCATTTTGGTGTCCCTCCAAGAGGTCTATATCTTTCCTGTTCTTCGACCCCAGAGCTGAAGGCAGTCCCGCATGTGGGGTCTCACTAGAGTGGAGCAGAGGGGCAGGATCACCTCTCTCTACGCGCTGGCCACACCCATCAATTAAAAACTCAACTTGCAGTTGAGACATTTGTGCCAATGGCAAATTAATATGGGTTTATGTATTGCAGTCCATAAAGCATTTGCGCAAAGTTTAGGAAAAGGTTTTTTGATCTGTAGGCCTGATTCTGTCCTCAGACCTGCCAGGGGGAAAAAAAAAAACACAGAAGGAGCTTCACATAAAACTAGTAGTGTAAGCAAGAAGCGAATCAGACCTTATGCCTCTACATAAAGAAGATTTAAGCTACTTAAGAGATTTACAGCAGACACTCGCACATCAATGTTATGAAGGCTTTTTAGCTGCAAATATTAATGAACTCCCTTTGCTAAAATAGACTGACTATTGAACATCTGCAAATGGCAGCATGAAGTTTGAACCCTAGACAGTTCATTAAACCAGTTTGACCCAAAGCCAAATTGTTCAATGCCGGCTTACAAAAGGTAAGAGAGACTTTCTGCCAGTTGGAAAACAAATGAATCTCAGCACTGGTTCTATAAAGATCGACGGTGACTTAAAAATAGCCTGAGGTTAATATTATAAATCTTTCTAAAAGAGATTTGAGTGCATATTCTTCATGCCAGCCTTGGATCAATCTCACGAAGCGATATCCTTTCAAATGACACTGATACAAAATATCGGATGCTGTAAAAAGTGAGACTTATTAGCTGGCTAGACATCTTTTCCTTTCCCACCAGAGCACCTCAGACAAGGCCAGTCAACACCAGGGGAACACTGCTCAGGCTGGAGCTCTGGGTGGCCTGATGTCTGAATACGCTATTAGGACACAATAAATAAGTCAAAAGAGTGCATGGGAAGCCAAAGAAATCACAGCAGACAGGAGATGCCTAGGGCAGTGTGCGGTGGTGTACAGGACAAATCAGAGCCCACACTTTCCAAGGTTGTACTTTAACCCCACCCCAAAAAATATACTGATCACAGTGGGGTCAAGGTGCTCCAGCCACATCACTCGTTGCTGCTGCTGCTCAACGAAGAGGGTTGTGTCAGAGGAGGAAGATGCCATGGGAAATGGGGTGGTGTTGACTATGCTAAATTTTCCCATTATGGCTGTGTTTTCTCCACTGGAAAAATAAACTATTCCAATTTTTCCAGCTCCTCAAAGGAAAACTGGGTCAGGCATTTCTCAAGCAAGATTTCCTTTCCAGGTTGTTTTCTTGTCTATCCCCTTCCACACACAGAGATATTTCTGGCTGTTCAGATTTGTGCCCCAATAACCAGATATTGCTAATTTATTTATAGATGATCATGCAAATGCACTTATTCCATCGATTTGTCTGTCTGTTGCAACAAAGCAAATGTGCATAGATGTAACAGCACAAACATTATGGGGGAATGATAAATGCTGCTTATGGTTGGTATGTATGTAGTTTCAGCTCTGGTGTGCCACCCCACACATCATCTTATATGTGGTACAGGAGGACATCTATCTATAGCAGATGATTGTCTACAGCTAGACCTCTCTATCATAATCTGGAAATAAGAAATCATTTTCTGATGCCAGATTTGCTAATCTGAAACAGCAGTAACCACTATTCATCAGTGGTCTGTTCCCCAAACTTCAGACACATTTGCCATTGGAGGCGGCTGTGCAGCTCCCAGTCCACGGGAGATGTCCGTAGGCATCAGAGAGCTGAAGCAACCCCATGCATTTCACAGCAGTGGGGAAATTATGCAAATCAGAGTAACATGTCCTGATGTGAGAAGATATTTTGGCTGTGCTGCAGTAAATGTTGTGACGTTAGCAGCGATGGTGAATGGACATCGCTCATTTTCAAGGTATTTTAAGGGCTTTTTTTCTGCATAATTTCCTCGAGCTGAAAGTGGCAGAAGCTTTGTTAAGGAGTATGCCACATGCCTCTGAGATTTTGTGCTAGTGTTTGCTTTCACTCACAGCTCCTCTGGGGATTCCTACGCAGGGCTGCATGCCTGAAGCTGCTGGGAGCATGGGGAATAATCTCCATCACTGGCAATCTTTTCCATGTAGGACAGACAACACAGCTCTCCTGCATCATTAGAAGAAATTAGAACAAAGCTCTAGTTTTTGCTTTGTTCAGACCCATTCTTCACTTTCACATAAAAGCCCAAAGGGGGTGAACTGATCCCTCGGGAGACATAGCAAGAGCAAAGGGTAAGAGGCTGCAAAGATCCCATTTTGTGCCATATTGGTTTGCGAGACTCCCTGGCTTTGACTGATCACTGAACAGCTCAGCTCCTTCCTCCTCTTAAACACCCATGTAGGACCAGCCATAGTCTAAACTACCTGTCTTTAATTCTTTCCCCTGGGATTTTCCCCATATCAGTCAGGTTTTAGCTCAGCACTATTGCACATCTCTTAAGTAAGGTTTCCTCTGCCTATGGTCAGAAAAAAGGTAGAGTTCAGAGTTTCACCTCCATACACAAATATTCAATGCCTTGCAGTTTTCTCACAAGGCCAGGTGAGTGTGCTGTTTGCATGGGATTTCAGTGATGAAAACACTAATATGAAGCAATTTGATTTTTTGTGAGATAGGATGGACAGTGCTTACTTCAGTGCAAGTAGAACACACAGCGTGCAGGAGCCTGCAAAACGCGTGAGTGTTATTGTGTACGTGAGAGTAAACTTTAAGTGAAACTTGAGCTGTGGTTCTGTTATTGAAGACAAAATCTGGTCACCGAATGTAAGCAAATATACATCCTTGAGACCAGAAAAGATCACTCCTGATCTCTTATGGGGACACTCTCGGAGACTGCAATATTCTGTTAGGCTCCTTTTGTATAGTTATGAGTAAGTTTAGAGCTTGTGAAAGCCAGGCAGGTTAGCTTTGAAAACAACTGTGGGTGCTTTATTCAGAGAACAGAAGCAGATTAATGGCAAAGTCTTGTCTTCCAGAGTGCCCCAACCACGGCCTCCAAGCCAGCCCTTAAGTCATAGCCATGACCTGTTCAGTTCTTGGCTTTTCTCCTGACAGTTTTTCTCCTGAGACTAAATTGGCACTGAACTTCTGTTCAAAGGGAGTTTTGGGAAGCCTTGTTTGATGAAAACGACAGTAAGAGGAACAACAGCCTTTTTTCCCCTTTTTTTTTTGCTTTTGTTTTTTTTCATTTGAAGTTATCAGAACAGAAACATGATAGAAAAAGCTTTACTTACTGTGGTGATAAAGAATATGAGAGGAGTGGAGATGTTTACCTACTTCAATTACAGCATCCAGAAATGCTCTCTAGCATTCAGCTCACAGATTAAGGCACTTAAACATAGATTTTCATAAAGAGGTATCTACAGCTGAAGTGAAGGGAGTCTAAGCTCCCACTATAGTCAAAGAGAAAGAAGTCATTATATTTAATGAAATCTAAAGGTTTATTCACTTGGTCAAATACAGAAATTAATCCCTTTTGGGATATGTTTGAATAAAATGTCATACATCCCCTCCATTTTTATAGAGGAAGATTATTCATTCTCTTATAAGATAGGTCTCCAAAGGCAGACCAGAGTAATGATTCATTGGTCATGCTGATTTCTTTTCAATAATTGGAAAACCCATAAAGTGTCTAGTCCAGTCCTG
>VZTN01024176.1:62893-75263 GCA_013400515.1 Erpornis zantholeuca
AAAAAGAAAAAAAAAAGAAGTGAGGAATAAGAAATATGGGAGAGGAAAACCAGAAAATTACAGTGTGTCATTTTAGGTATTGGAAAAGCAAAAGCAAAGGAATTCATGTTGAAGTCTCCCTAAACTAACTAGCCTTGAGCTGACTATAAATAGAGAAGGTTTTTGTTCTCCACAGTGTTTCTTGAGGCATTTCTCATTTCACCCAATATCTGCAAATAGGCTTTTGTTGCTGGCTGTTGGCTTCTAGGTTGTTTTGTTTATTTGGTTGTTTGGGTTTCTTTGGGAGGGGTTGTCTTTTTCTAGAATGAGTAGCAAATCAGATCAAAGCACTTATTTCTGTTGTCAGTGACAACAAACAGTGATGACCCTTTACAGATTTTAACCTAGGGTTGATGAAAGTTTTTGTGCAGCAGAGTTACAGTTTGGGATCCCAGGATATCAGCATTGTAATCTGTGAGGGACCCTGGTTCTCCCCATTATGTGTAAAAACCTCCTGACAGCACTGCTCCAGCCATTTCAGCCCAGCAGGATAAGTGCTCATGTGAGGAGGAAGAGAAAGCAAGAAAAGGTCATTTCCATTTGAGACAGCAAGAGAAAAACATCAAACTTCCACAATGGTTAATAATGTTTATCTCTGTAGAATAAAAAAAAAAAAAATAAAAACAAACTGACAGACTTAAAAATATTCCTGGATGACAGTAGAGCACCAAAGCACCCAGATTTCAGGAGCTCAATGGTCAGCTTTCACAGAATCAGAAATTTTCTTTCAGGCATCAGAATGCAGCTGCTGGGGTGATGCAGGAGTAATTATGTTGGAAAATTAGATTAGCTCACCACACTAGGAATCTCCATTAAACAGTCTTAATGACAGGGCAGAAGACATGGTCTGTTGGAAGGAATAAAAACAGGGTGCAAAGAGATCATCCATTGCTTATGATAATTTTCTCTGTCACATTCAATCAATGGAATCCGTGTGCTGCAGGGTCAGGAATGGGATGTTCCATATGTCCTTCCTGGCTGACCCTGTGGAACCTCTGAACATTTTATCCTTTAGTTCCCCATCTCTGAAATGTGACCATTATTTGGCCATTTGGCCAAAACCAAACCCGACAAAACATACAGCTTCAAAGGGTGTGTAACCCTTTCAAATGTTAACAAAAATCCATCTAATCAACCATTCCATTTGCTTATGTTTTTTTTCTCAATTTTTTTCTATTTTTTTAATGTAGGAATATATTTCTCTTCCTGTTGACTCTGAGACCTTGAGAAGACTAAGCCAAATGCAGAAAAGGCCTTTTTGGAAAGTTAATAATTCCCAACAAACTTCAAGAAAGTAGGAGCTGTACAAACCCACAGGCCTGTGAAAAGTACCTTAGCAAAGATAAAGATGCTGTGTGTGAGCCTAAATGCCAGATAATCCACAAAGGAAATGCGTCAAGAAAAGACATTTTCATCTGAATATTATCCTATGCTGAAGTCATCAGAGCATAAGAGGAACCTTTATGGCAAACCAGAACGCACTAACTTTGGAGATGATGGAATGGCTTTCCTGGCAGCATGGTTTTCTCTGGAGCCATGGGTAGTGTGATCCAGGGTGTCCAAACCCAGTGGTAGCTCTGACAGGAGGATTGATCTGTGCAGGTTAACTGGCATATATTCCAGTGACAAATGGATGCTATGGGAGAGGATGGAGTTTGAAAGCTGACTAGTGCCACTCTATAAAAGGCTGATCCCACTCACCAGTGCCTAAACAGTAAGCAGCAATATCCTTTATTTCACTGTTAAAATAATTAATGGGAAAAAAATTAGGTGTGTGTAAAAGAGGCAGAAACTTTCAGCATAGCTCGGTGGAGCACGAAAAGTCCCAGAGGCTCTAATCCAAACATCAATGGCTTTGGGGCATCTTTATCTTTCTCTTTTGTGATTTTTTTTAATAGGGAGAAGGAAAATGGAAAGAAGGCAGAAACAGATTAAAAAAATTTAACCCTTTATTCACAACAAAATTCTTTTGTGGGACAAAAAATAAAAATGAAAGCTTAACATACTGAAAAGTTCCAGTAGTTGGATTTGCAGCATTTACTGATTGATTGTTAATGGACCCCAGGGCAGAGGTTAAATGTTTACTATCTAACTGGTCCTTCCATTAAGCCACCACTTTAACATAAATGTTTTCTAGCTCCTTGGAAAATTTTATTTCAAGTAACTGCTAAAACTAGGTACAAATTTATGAATTTATTCAAAGTGGAATGAAAAGGCCACATAGTTTGTTACAGAATCACTTAAATAAGATTTTTTAAAAATTACTTATATAGCAATCTTTTTTTTTTTCTGCTCTATAAACATCAAATAAATGTTTTATTTATGCTATTTCCCCCCACATTTTCTTGATATGTGTTCTAACGGAAACCTGTTTTTTATGATAAGAAAAACTATAAATGCATCAATTGGATCTAAAATTTTAGGAAAATCACCTTTACTAAATGGTAGCATACAATAAGGGAAATAATTCAGGGATATTTCTTCTTCAGTAAAAATACAATATCATCATTATATATGCAGATTTTAGGTCAGAGCCTTAGCTAAAGGCTAAATCACTGCAACTCCAGTCAATTCTTGCTTAGGCTCTGTTTAGATTTCACAGATATTTAGAATTTGAATTGGTCCCGTTCATTTTGGTACAGAACACATGACGTTATGCAAAGTATTCACCCACATTAATTACATTAATGGTTACAGTGCTCATGAGACATGATTATGCTGGTCACTCCAAATTCTTACTGATTAAAATATTGCTTCAACACCGTCATTTATTCATCAGGACCAAAAATCCATAGCTGCTGATCAGCTCAGTGAAATACCCCTCCTGTCCATCCCTACAGCAGCCTCAGCTGGTTGTCAGCCAGCCCATAACACATGCAGGGCACAGCCCCAACATCAGCAGCATTCCCATCAAAGGACTGCACTCCAGTCACCTGCCTTTCCTTCAGGTAGGAGTCCTCGCTGCTGCCAGCCAGGACCACTGCTCTGAGGGGATGGAAAAGCAGGCACAGGATTTTCTGTGGGCACATCGACAGCTGAAAGGCAGAACTCCTGTTTTCTTCTGATGAATGCCTTAGGCTCATCAGCTGGTGCCAAACTGGGAGTCCTTTAGGCACAAGAGGGAGCACCAGTAGTCCCACTGGTTTCAGAGACACTGCTCTCACCAGACTCTACTTATGGGACTCCTTTTAGCAAAGTTGTGCTCTTGACCTCAGCAGAATCAAGTTGAAGCTGGTTAACCTCTGACTTGTTCAGCTTTCCCCTCTTAAGATGCAAATAATCTCTTTATTGGTCTTATTGAAGTGCTGTGGGACTGAAAACATTTCTGCAAGAAAGGCATATGATCCTTCGAAAAGGTATTGTATATGCACATCTGTGTATACAGCATTATTTATAAATGCTTTAGCAAGTGGGTAACTTGCTTTGGGCTTTTTCTGAATAGAAGTTTCTATATAAATGCAAATTATTTATTTCTAGTAGTAATATTTGTTTTTCAGGCAAGTTTATTTTCCCTTTGTTTCCTGGCTCTGAAAGCCCAACAGATTCCACTTCACCTGCATTTAATTCAAAGTTTGTTTCACTTATGCCCACAATCTCCTCGTTCTATAGAAGAAATTGCTTTCAATTACACATATATCACACCACTTAAACATTAGTCTCACTTTCCTTTGGTTAATAATTCACCTTATATTCTAACATCCATCAACATAAAATCAGCATAACAACTTTTATGAATCCCTTTATCATCAACACATTCCAAATGCTTATACAATTCACACTGCAGATTCACATAGGAACTGGCTTAATAGCCCTTAAAGTTGCTATAATGTTCACATCCTTTCAATCACAGAATTATTGTTCATGTTTTCAGACAAGACCCTTTTTAGCCATTTTGGGTTATTATCTCGTATTTCTTTACACCCCCCAAACTGGATCTGTGTGTCAATAAAGCTGGTTCAAACTGGTGTGAAACCACTGGTTTTTTACAGAGTTACCCCACTCTTGCACCAGCATGGATGATCGAAACTCACCTGGGCACTGGTAAGACTTTGTGGGAGAAGGAGACTGAGAAGGTGGAAGAGGGAATGGATTCCATGTTTCACCAGCTAGCAGTTTTTTTCAACAGCTAGCAGACTTTCTCTGCTTTAAATTAGAAAGAGATTTCTTTTTCTTAGTGTAAACGTCTTGCTCACTGACATTTTTCAGCCATGGGTTGCTGAACAGAGCTAAAGCCATTGTTCTTACCATGAGATTTTCACTCCTGTGGTTCACTCTCCTTCTCTGAACACAGTTCAGTGGCTCTAAGGTCTGCTTTCCCCATCAGCGACACACGTACACCTCCTATTGAAGTCAATGAGACTCCCATGCACATCTGTCAGGATAATCAAGTCCCAAGTTTAGTATCACCATCAATTTGAGGCTTAATTTTATCATTTCCATAGGCCATCTGGGCCTTTTTCCAGTCGGAGTTTTCACAGTGGCTTTATTTTCTTATATTTGCTTCTGCTTCTGTCCCATTTCAACAACCCTTTCTCTTCTGAGGGTACTGCTTTTCCACACCTCTTGTTTCCTTCTCCACAAACCAATCTTTATTCCCATAGTCTCTACAAAAGGCCTGGAAACAGCCACAAGTGGGGTGTGACAGAGAGACTGCTGAGACTTTTGTCAGGCATTGTTGGTTGGTATCCTGCTCTATTTTTAATTAATAGCAATTATTAATTCATTAATTCATGCTGCATTAGCACCTCGAAGCTCCATTATGAACCCCCATTGTGCTTATTAATGTACACCCACATAACAAGCTGCTAACTTCACATTTTGGAGTCTAGTATGAATAAAAAATGCAATTACAACTGCGAACCATATTAATGGCCTGATTCTTCATCCTTATGCACTGTGTATATGCCAGAATATCTTAATAGGAGTGAAGAGAGACCAATGCTTCAATATGCTGGATTTATAAGTGTGGTGAATATTAGAGAATATTATGTTTTATCACAGAATAAGTGAGTTTTCCACTCCATGTGTGCCACAGTGACAGGGTTCCCCAAAAGACATGTACTTAGATACAGGAATATATCTGCTCCCTGATTATCTCTTCAGAAGACAAATCAATCTACATAGAAATTATCCACTGGAGAATGGAGTTCTGAAGCCTTAAAAGCAGCTAGTTACAAATATATGGTGGTGTCACACTGTAGCAAGTTGACATATTTTCATGCTTTTTGTTGTCCAAATGTTGTCTGTGAATCCTTAAATGCTTGTCCAAATTTATTGAATTCATTAAGATAACCCTGCAATAAGGAAAATAAGCCAGTGTTATTCTTTGTCTAATATCCTATTATGTTATTAGATAATTGGGAGACTAAATTATGTCTCGGGACCACATTCATGTTGATTCTTATCCCCTACTGATTAGCAGAATGGTGTCCAAACAATTTTTTAATTTTTTCTTTTCTCTTTTTTTTCCTTTTTTTTTTTTTTTTAGAAGAGGCAAAACCTGGAAAAAGAACACTCTATGAAAACAGCTCTTTTCACCCCAGAGATTCTCACATTCACTGCAGCACCCTGAAAAATGACATATAATGATTTAGCAGAGAAAATTTTCTTATTCTGAGCGGTGAGATAACAGTAAAAATCTTCCTAGACGGGGGTGAAGGTGGTAGTTTGCATACAAATAACAACAAAAAGATATTTAAATGTCCAAGTCTGATTGGACACCAGAGGAGAGACTGTTTGGAATGAACACTGAACTATTTTGATTCTGTCAAAAGCTCTCTTACAATCTTTCCCACATATTTGACCTGCACAAATATTTGGCCCTTTCTAACTATGCTAGATTTCCAAGTTTTCATACCCAAAAGTCACTGTCAAGCAGTAGGATCTTGCTGATACTAACATAATTGACATCCCAGACGTCTGGAATTTAGATTCCTCAAGCAAAAATTGTCCTTCAGAAAAACTTGAGGATTACCATATTAAAGTGTATAAGATGCCCAAGCAATGTGGCAATAGGAGCTCTAAGAATAACTTATACACTTCTAAAAATCTGCAATGTGTCCAGATAAAATTTAGGATCAAAAGGCAGCATCTTGCAGTGAAAAGGATTTTTCCAGTCAGTCAGCTTCCAAGGGTGAGCTCAAAATGGTGTGTTTCCTTAAGAATAAATTGTTTCAACCAACAAATAATTTGTTAATTGGGATATAATTGTTTGTAATTTATTCAGTTGGTGGTTCAAGGACACTCCTCTTTCTCTGTACTACAGGGAAATTAAGCTGGGAGGCACAATGTGAAACTTACAGGTGAAAAGGTTTTCTCTTTGCTCAGGGATGATTGTCATTGGTAATTTCAAATATTTTTATTTTTTATTGGATCATCTTTATGCTAGTGGATATTAGGGGCAATCTCTAAAAAGTTTATCTAGTGTAATTTTTAAAGCCTTATATTCTAATAAGCAGGTAGCACTGTACTGCTGTGGTCTGTCCTGGTTGGAGAAGACCACCAATCTCTCTATATTATTATATGACTCCAGAATCTAGATCAGACATGCCATTTTTCAGATGTAACACTTCTGAGAGTGATGAGATGTCTCAGCCATCACCTCACCTGGAAATGTGGAGAGTTCTGCATCCTCTGTCTTTCCTTTTTCCCTCCCTCAAGCCCTGGTGTGATAAAAACTGGGAGGTACAGCACCAGGCTGTAGGCCAGAAACATCGTCCAGGATGCTGCTGGCACTTCTGGGGTCTCACATGTTTTTTGCCAGGTGAATGCCTGAGGTTTCTGCCCCTAGGGAGGAGCTGGGGAATCGGGTGCTGCCCTGCCAGGGATGCCAGCGAAGCCACAGACAACTTCCCCCACCCCCTTTTTGTCCCCCCTGTTCTTTCCCCTTTTTAGCTACAGCAGTAAGTGCATTAAAGAAGTACATTTAGGTCACTTCAGACCAGAACATTAAAACAAATGCTGATAGTTCAAGGTTAATAGATGCATAAAACAGAAGTAATTCCATGTCAAAACTGAGATGACAGGTGATTTGACTTGAGACTGCCTTGCAATCACTCTTTTACATGTGCTCGGTACTGAGACTGGCGGAAGGTGTTATGTTTCTGACATTTACTTGTCAGAAAGGTATGACAATAGAAATTGTTTCTATCTCTGCTGGTCCCAGATGTTAACCTTCTAGCTTTATTTTGTAATTGGGGTTCCACGGAGCTTTAACATTTTCTATTGATTCAATAGAAGCGATAACATTTCCAATCATAAGAAGGCATTATAGAAATATCAGGCAATTCACATATCAAAATGTTTGATAGCTGGGCTCACCACATTAATTTCTGTCACCTTTGCTAGGAACCCTTTATCCTCTTTTTAATACTGAAGGACACCTGAGAGTAGTTTCTGTCACTTTTATTGTTCAATAAAGTAGACAAAAGTTTCAATTAACAACCAAGGAGCCTCTAGGAAATTGTGAATGAGAGTATATTTTATTCATTTTACTGTATTTCTTTTTTCTAATGTGCCAGCTGTGACTTCTAAGCCACACTTCACAGGGGAGAGGGGGAAAAAAAGTTGATATAAGCTTATAAAGTCTGAGGGCCATATTTTTAAAACAACTTTGTTTTAACTGTGGGAGTCAGGTGTTACAAATATTTTGAAAATCCAGCTGTGCTTCTGGGTGCAAATAACCTTAAGACTGATATGACCCCTAAGGTTCAATTCAGATTAAAAGAAAAAAAATGAAGAATAAATATAATATGTGGTATGCATTATGCTAGGAATAAGGTGCAAGGTTGGTATCCTTTGTAAAACAGTGCCTTTCACCAGCATTCTGTGCTTGGTCTATATTTAGATATTTTGGGCTATTAAGCAACCAAAGGCTTATCTGCTAAGCCTCAGTGTTATTTCCATGTCACACATCCTCTCCTGCACTCAACACTGGCAAGATCATAGAGGTAGATGTCATGGCCAGACTGCCATTTGACTCTCAAAAAACTCTCTGCAGAAATAATCCTTTAAGGCTGTGAAATAATGGCCAACCATTCCACCAACACAAGAGGTGCAAACAAAATATCCCTTCTGGTTTACTTGTTCCTTGAGAATATCCCACTGCAGTACACCTCTGGCTGAAGAGCTGGTGCAGCAGAGTGTGGTGTTTCTCTCTGCAGGTCTGAAGTCTCCTTACTTCATACAGCTTTAGGATCACCTAGATTATCATGTATTTCAAAGGATGTGGCTGAAGAGAAAGACCAGTAGAGAAGGAACTAATGATTTCTATCGTTAAATCTCTTGTTTCTTTGTGTTTTTAATTTGAAACCTGCACGTATATTCTGTGACCAGTATTAGAGTCTGAATAATTTTTTATACATTTCCCTGAAGGTTATAAAACACCTCAGTAACATTGCTCATTCCCTTTCCTCCCCTTCATCTGCATCTCGTGAAAGAAGAGAATTTATCTAAAATTTCAGGCCAACTAAAAGCCATCGATGCATAAAACAGGATAACCATTCCAGAATGTAATAAATATAAACACTGTACAGTAGACATCAGTGTCATGGAAACATTTGTTAAACATTGAACAGAAACACTCCTCACCACTGTATGAACTGCCTGTCACCATGACTGCATAGGCTAAGATCTGCATCTGGTCTTAGTTGTTTCACTTTCTCTTCATTGTCGTAGAGGGACATACAAATGCTGTGAAAGAGAAGTCTTGCCTCCTGTCTAGAAGCCAAATGGCCTTTTTTCCACCCTTCTTTCCCATTTTTAAGCAGAGGCTCAATCTACTTATGTGTAAAGGGAGCTATAAAATCAGCTGGTTGCCACATAACAGCCAACATCTTCTGTGTGGCCATCTCCACAAGGACTTTCTTAATGATTTTAACCAAAAGACTCTCTTCTCTTCAAATTTCTTCTTCCCCATCATACACAATGTGAACCTTCACTTCCCTGAAACACAAACCAACACTGATGGGCAAATGCTTTATGCTTAAAGTGCAGCCCTTGAGGGTGAGGGGAACCTATCACTGTCACAGCTCCACGGAAAGGGCACATCAGATAACATCATTTCAAAAATGATAATGAGCTAATATTTGGGTCATTCCAATGTGAATGATGATTTCTACATGATATGGGGATGGGGGAAACCTTGCAGTAATTTTAAAGAGTGAACGAGTCAAAACTGGTGATGAAGACACTAAAAAGATTTATTCACAACATAATTATAAGTCTGATTTCCAGTCTTAAACACAGTGGGGCTTTTTTACTTGAACCATGAGACATTCAACCTGAAACAAATGTGTGTAGCATTATATGAATAATAATGAAAGTTTAAAATAAACAAAAGTATTTTTTCATTGGCATTTTGTAATCATTTTCCCTTTATCTGTGGGAAGATTTATAGGGAAAATCGAATGTTTCATAGTCTTTCAGGAGATAATATCTTTCTTTTGTAAAAGTGGTGAGAGAAACCAAAATTACCTATTGCCATTACTGTTGCTATTGAAATTCAGTCCAAAGGAGGAAGATTTGAAAGGGACTCACTGCTTTTCCAAGGATGTTCTGCTCAAGGAGAGATGAAAGATCTGCTCTTGTTATCTACTGGTCTTATACATTTTAAGGTTAGTTGAGCATAAAACCACATCAGACTAGTAAAGATATTGCTGCCTCTCTATGGCTCTGTCTATTCAGGGTGCTCTGCATAGCTCAGGGACATCAGAGGGAAGGTTTTGATAATACTCAAAGCACCATATTTGATGGCAGATCTCAGCATCATCTCTCCTCCAAGCATTCTGGCACCAAAATACCTTTTTGTAATGTTTGTATTGTAACATTACAATACCAATTGTAATGTTCAATAAAGATAGCCACCATTAAATCCTAATCATTAATAAAGCAATTAAAATTGCATATCATGCAAGATATGAGGCCAGGGTTTCTGAAAAAGTGTTTTGTTGCACTTCTTCAGCTCCTTCTTATCTCTTTGTATGTGCATGTGTATATACATATATATATATATATGCAAATACATAGATATATCTATATATATCTGTGTGTGTATATATATGTGAGTGTGTGTATATATATCTATATATTTCAAACTGACTAGTACCATATAATTTGATTTACCTTTAGGGGAGGAAAGGACAGTTTTTCAGTGAGTGGAGCTTTTGTATTTCACAAATACATGGTTGAACAATGTATATCAAACTGACTCTCCAAAACCTAAATCATTTAAAAGTCACCATCCGTGGTCAAAAGGTCTGGTTATATTTCATATTTTCTCTCCTTTGACTTTAGGTTTTGTGACATTTGTGGATAACCCAAGGGTACTTATTACTTTGTTTTAACCTGAAAATACAGATTTGGTCCAGTCTGGGCTTCTGAACTGCCTTCACAAAATTGTTCCTAAAAAAGCTGTAAAGAGCAAGGAAGTGAACTTATAGCTAGCAGGGAAAAACAAACAAACAAACAAAAATTCTAACTTCTGATAGAATCAACATCAACAAATGAAAATTTAAAAGTATTTTTTTAAATATCCATTTTTATCAACTTATTTAGTTTTTTTTTTCTTTCTGTTTTATAATTCTTGTTCAATAACCAATTTTTCTTCCAAATTTTTTTTAAGAACAAAAATATTAAATTCATCAAGTTTTCTCAGAAAAAAAATACCCAAACTCTAAAACAAGTTATAAATAAAAAGTGTGAAATGTTCTTTTACCTTTTTTTTTTTGTCTTGTGTAAAATATTTTTCCCCAAAGGAACATGCTGTTATATGCCAAATCACATTACAAAGAGAACAAGGACAAGAAATATTATGTCACACGCATAAGATACACGATATTTAATGATTTTGGATGCAACATGGAATCACAGGTCAGTGCAAGGTAAAAAGATGTGTGAAATATATAAAAATGGTCCTAATGATATCCGAAGATTTCCACATACACAGCCCTGGCCCATGGCATCAGTGTCCACCACCAGCACACAGAGAACATGTGCAAGAAAGTTAAATGAGCCAGGGTTTCCAGCAAGGGCACAAAGCTTCCCACCACCTAATGAGGGGGAGCTGCCATTTCCAGTGCATGACCAACTCCTCTTTCGAATGGGTGACCTGAACAAGCGACTTTGTTCAAAAACGTGAAAATCCTTTGTGGAAATAACTACACAAAATGTGAAATTCAACACTTCACAGTCTCATTCCAGTGTCTCAGACACTTTGCAGATTATCTCTGCCAATGAGAAGAGATCTAAACTGAATAAGCCAGTGAGTCTGAGGGTTTGTTGTTTTTTGCTTTTCTTCGTTTATACTTTTGCTGGAAAAGTTGCATTTCTTGGCCTCAGTGCTGTGTTTTGGGACTCTCTGCACACATACCCTCAGCACTTTCAGGTCTCACTTCCAGGGTTAGAGTTACTGTTTTTTGTTATGGACAGACAGTGCTGCACTGGAAGATGCAATTTCTCAGATAAGCTGTGCAGAAGCAATGGAGAGCAGTGACCATCAGGCATAAGACCTTGAATTTGATTTTGTATTCTTTGGAGATCCAGTCCCCAGAGCAGAGCATTGGGGTCATATACTTTCGGTAGCAGGAGGACTTTTTCTTAGCCAGGGGAGTTCTACTGAACCTAATACTAAATTTTCTTTTGAGAGAAATAGTGTGCCAAATGTACTCCAGTATTGTCAACAACAAATTGGTGCTCTTCTCTTGCACAGGCTCTGAGATTCTACCTGATGCCATGAAAGATGAAATGAAATGATGTAGATGGGAGGTGAACTGTATAATCAAACAAGACTGCATATAGGGATGTACAGGGAGTTTAAACTGTGGACAAGTGAACTAAACTACTGGACTGAGATGAGGACAAGTGAACAGAATTACAAATATCTTTGGACTGAGATGAGGACCAATGCAACTTTCTGCATATACATAGGATTGATTTTAAGTATATGAAAGTGACATTAAAATGAGTGGAGTTATTTAAGTAATTAGCAAGAGGACATAATGTGCAGAATCATGGCCTAAATGTTGTATATAAATTTTATGCATTACATTAGAAAAGTTATTACTGTTGCAACTAAAGCAAGGAAATGTCAGATTTGTCTGCTCTTAATTATGCAATAACATCCATCTACAAACCACTGCGGTTTTTGCCTCTAGTAGAAAAGCAGTATGTAATTAAGGATGATATAACTAGTGCCTACACATGAAAAGATTTAATTATCTCCTCTCCCTTTTCAAGACTAGTCTTCTCTTATTGCTTGCCATCTTTGGTCTTAGGTCAGCCCTACCTCCAGTCTCCCACCCAAGACTCTCTTATGCAAAGCTTTCTCCTTCTA
>VZTN01024178.1:171-16863 GCA_013400515.1 Erpornis zantholeuca
ATGGATAGACAGAGAAAGAAACAGAAGACCATTACTCCCCCATGTTAAACAGTTCTGCCTTTCTTGTCACACATATTCAAAGAATTGCGTTACAGCAAAGATGTATTCTAATTCATTCAGTGACTGACCAAATATTCCCCTCAGATAAAAACCTAAACTTCATCCTGTGTGAGTTGTTATGGATAAAAATGAAATTTGAAAGACTACTGATTAAGAGACTGTAGAAAGATAGCTGGGGACCCTGGGGAAAGATGACTGGGGGATAAAATTAGAGAAAAAAGAGATTATATTCACATTCTAACAGAAATTATAATGCTCCTGAAATAACAGAGTAAGATTATAGAGTAAAATGCAAGTGTTACTTCGTGGATGGAATGGAGTTGGCATGCTTGAAAACTATTCCCCAAAAGCATGATTTTCCACACCCACAAGCTCCAAACAAACACCTTCTAAGGCTAATGGAATGGAGGGTGGAGCGAAGTGGAGACTCCTCAGCCAGATTCTGTAGAAATCCTTGCAGGAAGAGAAATGTGATGGTACTTTGCAGCTGATAACTTCATAACACCTGTCAGCCAAGGGAGACAGGAGAAGACATCTTGCTGCTGAGCCAACAGTTTTGCTGAAATTGTTCTCCTTGGATGAACTTGGTTCATTACAGCCTAATTGTAATATAAACACACACCTCCACCCCAAAATTACCTGCCCCAAGGTATGACCACCCCTCACTGGGCATGTGTTCTATATGTTTTTGACTGTATCTTTAAAAGTGAAATGAGAGAATTTTACACTGATCAGTGACAAACTCATGCTGCACCTAAGCATAGAGAAATATTATAAAAATAGGTAGAGAATGGGGAGAAGTTAAGGAGGACTCCATTGTAACTGCTGGGATCAGTCAGCAGGCTGAAACTGTCTTCTCAATGGAGACACCTACCAGAGATGAACCATGCTTTACTCAGGCTGAATACTTTTATTGGGTATTAGAGCTGCTCTGTGCATCGCTCTGAATATGTTTTTGCAGTGAGATACCATCACTGACAGTCCTCTAACCTTAACCCATCACAATTTTGTATCGATAGAGTGTTATTCTGTAAAGTGTTGGAGTGAGTCCTTCATGAGTGCTGGCAGTCACTGGCAGTGGGTAACATTATCCAAAAAAGTGAAAGACCCACTGAGGGTTGTCCCTTATGCTGTTGGTGTGTGTCCCTGACTAAGTCACCCTCTGATCCAGCAGGACTACTCAGTGAAGGGTCCTCCCAACAGGACTTTGACAGACTGGTTGGCACAAGGGCCTTGGCTTTCCTGGGAATTGACAAACAAAGCAAACACTAAGGGTTGAGGAAATCTCCCCACACTAAGGATCAAGGAAATCTCCCCTTTTCATGTGGCAGCAACACAGGAGTGCTCACCCTGAAGCGACATGGGCTGTGTGGTTTGACTATTAGTTGTGGGGCTATCTGTATGATTTGGTGGATGGTAGAGGTTAAGGGTTCAAATTTGGACAGGTTTCCAGTAAAAAGGACATTTCTCATGGGGATTATGGTGGCATCAGTACTATTTAAAATCATCATTAGCCACTTGGACTGTAGGATAGACTACATCCTCAGCAGTTTCATGGGTGACATTAAGATGAGCTCACACAGCTCAGCTAAAACAAATGCCTTGTTTCACCAGAGGCAGAGTTACTCCATGCCACAGTGCATGCTTGGGGCTGACTGGCATGAAGGTGTTTTTGCATAAAGGACATAGTAGTGTCCGTAGACAAAAATTGTGCATAGATCAGCAATGTACCCTTGCATCAGTGAAGGCTAACCTCAAGAGTGTAGTCAGTAGGTCAAAAGGAGTGTTCATTTCTTCCTCTTTGACACTTAGAGACCAGATTTATAACACCATATAAAATGCTGGGGTTGTCACTACATGTAAGACGTTGACAGACAAGTCAGTGGAAGGCCACGATGACACCTGATATATTAATGGACTTAGCTCAGGCTGAAGAACAGATTAAGTGGAGATCTAATGTCTGTTTTCACTTGTCTAACTGGAGGATAAACAAAAGACTTGATGGTCTGCATCAAAACCACAAGAAGCAGTGACCACAAAATGCAGTAAAGGAAATTCAGGTTACATAAAAGGAAACCGTAATATTTCTTCCTTGCAATTGTGGTAACACACTGGTAACAGGCTGTTCAGAGGGGCTGGGGAGTGTCCATGTTTGGAGATCTTCACAACTTTACTGGAAAGACTGAATGCAACCTGATCTATTTTCATATGTTTGACTTAGCACATAGTTCTGCTCTGACATAGTAGACTGGATGATTTCCAAAGGTTCAGTCTAAACTGTATTTCACTATTTGAGGACTCCTTTCCATTCCCATTCTTCCTGTAAAATGATGTTCACAGCAGATACATATGTTTCTCTCCAACTGAAGTATAAGACTTTTTTGGATTTTTTGGATCATAATGGTAACTTTAGTGAAATTATCATTTTAAGCTATCAGACTAAGAGGAAGTAGACTGTCAAAGACTTCCTGCAAATCTAAAGTGAATGTAAATAAAACATAGGGGAAGAAAAACCAAAACAAAGGATGACTTTATCTTGCAGTGCAAGTGCACTGAGAAGCAGATAGTATTTTCAATACAAATTAAAACAAGAACTACTGTATTAAATATAATTCTTAGTTGAAGCTCTGAATTCTGAGATGATTTCTGAATTTGTAACCTCTTTTGAGTCTTCAAATGAGGACTTTGCTTGGATATCTCCTGAAAATAAATCAAAATAAAAAGTTATGTCATGATTCAGAATTTCTACTTTTTAAAGAACATTTAAAAAAAAAAGGTCCAACTACCTCTTTTAGCTTTTCTGCATTTCAGTATAAATCCTTCTGAAAAAAAATGTTATCTACACTCTGTAGCATTCATGATTTATCTAACCTAAGTTCAGACTATTTTCTCCAAGAGAGCACAATTTTCACTTTCGTATCATGTAGTTACTGTAAACAGCCATAGGCTGTTTGAGAGGAAAGACATTCAGGATGATTTTGTATTTTAATATAACCATTACAAATAGCTCAATACTTTTTCCTCCTTTATTTTTTACGTTTGAACTTAGTAGCATTTTCCCCATGTGCTAGAAAACAATGTTATTTATGATCCCCAATATGAGGAAAACATGAGACTAGGTCTCATTTTCAGCACTGGCCTGGAACAGGATTTGAGTTACAGCAGTTCATAAATGACTTCATTTATATTTTATGCTGCTACACTGAATGGATCCAGCAACCTCTTTGGGGAAAGACTAGAAAATAGTCTCAAATGCATTACCAACTTAGTCTCAAATGAATTACCAAGCTTATTACATTATTGGCTTTGTGGTTCCATGTCATAATAAGAAATCGAAAATACCCAATCAGAATGTTTAATTTGCTTTTTTTTTGAAGAAATAGCCCACATTGCAGATTTTAAGAGTAAAATTATGATTTTTGGACTAAGAATGCATAGAAAATGGTTCTCATAGAAACAGAAACTGGAAAATGAATTGATTGAAATGAAATTTTAAAGATTTACTAAATAGAATTGCCTGTTCCCATAATTGTGGATGGAAAACAAAATATTTCTTAGTGTTTTTAATGTCAAGGCTATGCAGTTCTGACAGTGTTAGAAATTATAGATCTTCTTTTCCTATTAGCAATAAATAACAAAAAACACATCTAAATAATTCTACATTTTTTTTCCTTACCAAACATAATCAAAATTTTATTTTAAATAAAGGATCAAAACCCTAAAGAAATAATTCAGATTTTGATTAAAGTGGAGAAAAAAAAGAGAAATTTTATAGAAATTCTTCTTTGGGAGAAAAACAAAGCAAGAATTACTAAGCCAAGTTTAAAGAGAGAGGGCAAATATACTTAATAACATATTCCAAATCAATTATTTATAGATGTAACTGAAGTACAGTTGGACAGTGTAGCAGTGGATTCTCTTCAGAAACCATCTAAATTTGGATTTATAAAGAAAATTTTCAAATATATTTCTGTTCTAAACTAACCACATCAACTACCTTTCTAGTAAACTGAAAGTGTTTCCAAGAGGTAATTATTCTGGTCTGTCTTGGGACTTTATTCAAGATAACCTAACCCATCTTTTTGTCTTGAATGAATTTCCCTTTTGAGATCCATTTCTCTCTATTTGCTGTAAAAGCAGCCTGGCTTTTACAACAATCAGGCTAGACAGACTAAATTATGTGAATTAGAACATATCTCATAACCTTTGAGACAGGAATATTACCCATAAAATTTAGGCTCTAAGTTCAACAGTGTATGAAGCTAAGATTTTATAAGTATCCAGATCCTACGAACCCAGTGTTCTTAATTTGGATTATGGGAGAAACTTCTTGCTCTTAACTGAATACAAATAATAAAATCATTATGAAATCTAAAATACAAATACTGAAAGCAATAACATTTTTAATAGAAAACTATGACCTCTTAGAATGAAGATAGGTGAATGTAACTATTTAACAACTGATTTTGAAAATAAAGAAATTATTTCACATTTAATAATCATATTAAGATTTAAATGTAAATGTCTCAGAGTCAGGGAAGATTTCTATATATTTTCTTGCCAAAAATATTTTGATTTTTCTAAAATGTCACTTTGTGCTCATTATTCTCAAAGAAACAGGGAATTGTAAGTTCCTCTGTCAAAAATTTGCCCTGCAAATGCCAACAATGTTAATCCATAGAATGAAAAACCTACAATGTAATCATATTTTGTTTAGTCCCCCAAAACACAGACAGCCTTGCAGCTAAAGTTCAACTCAGTAAAATGTTTTCTTTAAGCAGTGATATTTTTTGTTATTTTTTCCATCAATTGGTTACCAATACCCTCTTCTATTTTTGTGTGGTTTTTTTTTTTAATCTCTTGGGATATACTTATCTGTTACTGTAAACTTCCACTTAATCTCTTTCTGTTATCTAGTCAAAAAGACTGTTGAAGTAGTGCCCTGCTGCCTGTCACAGATACTTGTCTCATTCATGCCATCAATCCTGTATAAACCAGTCCCTAAGGTTTGTCTCCTTGAGAAACAAAAAAAGGTAGAGGAAGCCTTGTCCTACAAAGAGTGTGGAGTACTGTTGTTTTCATTCCTTTTGACTTTTATTTAATATTAACTCTTAAATTACAGGTTAAACCACAGAATCATAGAATAGTTTAGCCTGAGACGGACTTCTAATGGTCATCTAGTCCAACCCTCCTGCAGTAAGCAGGGGCATTTCAACCAGACCAGGTTGCTCAGAGCACTGTCCCAGCTGACCTTGGATGGCAAAGATCGGACACCCACCACCTCTCTGTGCAGCCTGTGCCACTGTTCCACCACGATGATATGGCCACTGTACTTTGGGGGTACATATGTAAGAATATACATATCTCACCTATGGTCTCATTTCACCTCTTTTCAACACTCACTGTTCTTCCCTTCGTGGCTGCGTCATTATCAGCCTCCACACAGCCTAGATTTTGCACCTTGTATCATGACATAGATGATATTTGGAATGATAAGTTAATTTCCATGAAACTCCAGTATTTCTGTCACTTCAGAACCTCCAGAACACCCAGGTGCTCAAAGAAATATCCAGCCTTCAAGTGGATTTTCTGGCAGTTTATTTTGTCTTACACCACTTTTGTTTTGTTTATTTTTTCTGAGTGTGTGTAAGTTGATAATCAAATCTGTAATATTCAAGCCTTTAAATAAGACCCATTGCTTCCGTTCAATAGGAATATTGAGTTGTTCAAAATGGAACAGAATTTCAGCTGCTGGCAATGTCAAATTATAGGCGTCAGAATTTGTATTTGTGAAATACAAGATTAGTGTTTATTCTCATTTGTGCTGCAAAAAGAGCAATGGACACATTAAGCATTCAACTGTCTCTGAAATTCTTTCAAAGCACAATTTCTAATAACTGGGACATAAAATTCATACTCTAAATAGGTTTGATTTAGAAATATAATATAACCTTCATGGATAAAATAGTCCAAATTTCAGCTGAACTAGTAAGTCCCGCTTTTAGTAATGAGAAAGTAAATAATTGTTGCCTTTCAGATTTTGAAGCAATTTACAGAAATGTACACATAACACCTGGACTTAATTCACAAGTGCTGGGACGCTGAGTGATGCTTCCTACATCTCTCAAGCTGTGGTCATACCACTTCCCACATCCCAACATCTTGTTACCACATTTCTCCTAACATAGAATTGATCAAGATTTGAGATGTTAAACAGATATTCTTTTTGACCTCTCACCAGAAATACAAAACTACCTACAAGGAGTTAGAACACTTTATTTCTGCACAGCAGATTGCCTAAGGTTTTCTAAAATTTGGCTATTTGCAAGGCTTTTTAGCTATAAAACCACCCTCAGTGCTATATTTCATTTAAAAATAAATAATATTCTCAAAATTCCTACAAGCTGAAGATCTAAATTCTCACTCATATGCATTAGGTGGGAGATTATTTTAGTATTTTTTATTGCCCTGCTCCTGAAAGTACATTTTCCTGGTGGTAGAGAATGCAAATTTTTTAAGCAGCACAGGTGTAACTGTGACCATTGTCAGTAAATGACTCCAAGTACTAGAGCTATTATTTTTTAAATGAATTGAAATCTGTCATTTTTTATGAACCCACTCCATAATTTTCAAGCAGGTCAAGTAAAGGCAGATGCTGAAGAAATACAGATTTAAGGGCCATCTGTGCCTTACCTTCTAGGTATTATTGTACCTGTTTCTTTAGGGCATGGCTTGCTATTAGAAGTGACTTGATGGTCAAGCAGCTGTGATCATTTGGGTACTCCATTCTCACTAGCCCTTGACCCTTTATACTTATACCTACAGTATGTAAGACTGAAGCACACATAAAAACTAGAGAACTGTAGTACTTCATGTACTCCTGACTTCATTTGGAAGAATTTCTTGGGTTTCATTACTTTCAAGTACCCTTTCTTCTCCATTTCTCCTACAATTTTTTTCCCATTTAACTTTCCTACATGGATAGTATTGTTTTTTTACAATTTTAGACATTAAGCTGTCAGCAATGAACTGGAGGAAGGTATTTTGGTTCCTGGGATGGGTAGTCAAGTCCTTCTTCTTACTGCATGGGACATGTTGCTGCAGAGTGCAATCCAACAGAGCACAGCTTGCTTGGGAGTGTGAGATATGTAGTCAGTGGTTTGGTCTAAGAACATGAAAAAAGCCTTATTTGGCATCTGTCTTTCTTTTCCTTTCCCAGTGAAGTTGAATGTGCAACCATTAATTTGTGCTATACTAGGTATCCAATAAGGAAAGTTATTTTCCTCCCCTGCTCATGATAAAACCTACCTCTAAACCCACTAGTTTAGGCTTTATAGCATTTCTATACAATTTATACCAGTGCTCTCATAGTTTTCATACTCCAATTTTCTAAGTAATATAACTTAAAATATCTTCAATTACATTAAATATCATATTCAAATATGGACACATACTAACACATAGAGGATTCATTTTCATGTGTGTATTTCTTGTTTTATAGGATATATTTTTTTCTTGGAATTAGCTGATGCCTATTATCTGTAATGTCAAAATCCAATCTACCACTATTTATTATTAATAAATATTTCTGATTAAAGTCTGGAGGGGTTTTAAGACAATATTATTTTGTCTGAATAAAATGTGGGGAAAATCATGACTTCTCCCTTAAGTTTAGGCTTTTACCTTCCAGAGAAGACAGGAGAGAAATCATTGAAATACAGAGACCTCTGCAACATCTTTCTCAACTGTTTTCTTCTCCCACGTGCTAAGAGTATTTTCTTGCATTTGGAACAAATGATGGTAAAGTTTCCTAAAAATCCTGCATGGAGGACCACAGGATAAGCCCCTTGGTGGACAGAAGGGAGGACAGTAACAGACAGGACAAAAGGATTCAGTTAGGATTTTTTGCTTTAGTATTCACACATCAGGCAGGCAATCAATTATCTACAATATCAGGGCAAAAAATTCCAACATGAAGTCTCAGTTTCATCAGTCTGAGGCAGCTGAATAAAGCTTCAAAATAAACTGCCTGTGAAACAGTAAAATTTTATGCAGCATAAAGTTCTTATAAAGGAAGATGCTTGTGAAAACAAAAAGATACAGCTAGAAGATGTCATGTTTTGGCTTTGCTTCTTTTAGCTTGAGGGCTGTTTCTAGGGTAAAATTCAAATTGGAAGTTCTTTTAAAGCACCAAATCAATTGCATGTAGGTATTTAGTTTTCCAGGGGAGCTCTGGTTAGGGCATATTTCGTCCAAGAACAGTGTTTAAGATAGGAACACAACAACACTGGAAACAATCAGAATATCTGTTTTAGTAGTGAAATTTTTCCGAACTAATGCACACATCACTGTCAATTCTCACTTAAATAAAATGTTGTTAGTTATTTCCTGTTGTCTGTAAAAGGATTTTTTTCTCATTCCGTCAATGTGCAAAACCACTTGAAGCACCTGCAAATACTACCATGTCCTTGCTCATAGTGTGTCATTCATCTTCCCCACAAAGGTGTCATTGTGACAAAACAGGCAAGGAAGGGAAAGTAAGAACTGCCCTTCTGCCCCAGAACTCCTTCAAATTACATGGTACATCTCAAACTTTGGGAAATATGGGTAAGGTATTCCTGTGCTCCCTGAAACAGTCACAGATTTTTTGCCTATAACAAACAAATTCCCCTCTCATGAGTGCTTGTTAGGCTGTCAGTATCAGTTGGTCTGTAGTGGTTATTGTAAGAACCTTGGAAAGGGGCTAATTGGTACCTTTCTTATCAGCCTCACCAGGAAAGCCAAGGAAAAGGAATTCACCAGTCCAATGGAGGAAGAAATCTAGGGCTACACAAAAGGGAAACACACCGAGAAATCCCTGGAATCGCACTTTAATAAGAATGATGTTATTTTTGATTTTAGACTTCGTGTACCATTAAATGGCTATCTTTGTTAGAAATTAGACTTTAAAGCTGCATAAGGCACTATTTGAAAGCACTTTATAATAGTGGTATGTTGGAAAAAAAAAACAATTAAAAAGCTTTAAATAGCTAATATTACATGACTTTTTTGGTATTTACTGCCATAAAAGTATATATCTTACTTTTAATTGATCAGCAGAAGAAATATATATGGCATTACATATACACCATATATAAGAAATATATATGGTATTTTAGTACACACAATTTTTTAAAATAAAAAGTAGGAATTACATTCTCAAATCCACATTTCTATTATTTAGATGTCATGATCTTCATATATGTTGAGCATTCAAATCTTTTCATTAAAAGGAATCACAAATGGTCTGCAACTTTCAAATCTAGTTATTAATTCAGCTTTACCACTTGTAATTTGGGAGGCAATTATTTTCTTTCTGCTACTTATAAGACAAATCATATTGGTAAGAGGCAAAAATAATGACAGTATAAATATTAAAAAGATTTGTTTTATACCATCACTATATTCATAAGCAACAGAAAAGTGTTCTATGGAAATATGTTCTGGGAGCCCTTCCAGGGAACAGGAGGGAAGAGTGTGGCAATATGCAAAACTAAACACATGCAAGATCTATCCTTGCCTAGAGTTGGAGATAGGTATTTCAATACACTTTTCCCTGTTCAGTCAAATTACCCAGAAGTTTCATAATCCAACTGGTAGTTTTGTAGTAAATGTTTTAATTAAGTCTGTATTAATTAGTTACATCACAGTCTGACTGCAAAATTTTCCTTTTACTTCATCTAAGCAAAGTCACTAATAATACATTCACATTTCTTTTCCGTCATTTTTTGCCTTGAAAATATAAATACTGACCCCCACTAATATTTTTCCTATTTTTTTTATTTTAGAATAACCTTTTTTCTTTCCCACAATGAGCCTGTCTTATCTAAAAAGAATGTAAAGTCCTCTGCTAATGCTCACAATTTAAACTGATTGTATGGAGAACTTTATAACAAACATTAATGAAGATTCCTGATGTTCTACACTAGCTAGCTTGGGTTTTGTGAGTTGGAAGCTTTGGCTTTTGCTTGAAGAGCAAAATACTAATATATTAGTAAAGCATTCTGAAGTACTACAGGGTTGCATATATGTTAAGTATTTTTATACATCATTCGAATGCTACAGTAGCCATGTGTAGATCATTGTGTAGGTTGTCCTGTTTTCTCCTTGTAAAATCGCAAAGGAAAAATAATGCCAGCCAAGGTTCTGGAGCAAAAAACTTTGGACAGAACAGTAAGAATTCCAGTCCAACTTAGAGGTAGCTGTTTGGCAGTACCCTGCAACTAGAGTGCTTCACATGAAAACTTGTTCAAGAAGGAAATGTATTAAGCTACCCAATAGCCATGTAGAAAAAAAAGTATCACCTTTCCTTTTGATTAAAATAAAACTTGCGAATGCTAAGACCAATATTCTGTAATGTTAACACAGAGTCCTTCCATTCCCTGTTCTAAGTCACCTTTAAGACTCTGATGGATGGATGATACCTGTTGCATTAAGAAATTTTTGAATATTTAAAGTGGGTAAACTTCCTGTTTATTTATAGCCAGTGATGTACAGTTACCTCTTTTCATGCTAAAATCTATCTACAAAGACTTTATAAGTAAGCACTGTCAAGTTTTTACCAGTTCCTGACATCAAGTATCGTGTCAGTCTTGGATAGCTTGACTATTGGTTGTGCCATGCTAGGGTGTCGCGGCGGCACTGTGTGGGGAGTCAGTGGTAGGGATGCCGCAACCTTCCAGAAGCGTCTCCTGCTTGAGTTGCTCTGTCGGTGCTGCATGCACACACACACACGACTGCACACATACACTGGATTGCTGCTTAGCTGCGTTGGTGGCAATGAGCGGGAAAGGACCTTCGTGGGTTCCAAGAGGTTTTATTCAGTGGAGAGTTCAGGGACGAAAAGCTGGGGCCTGGGGTTTGCAGGGGTTTTTATATGGGGGTAGCAAGGGAAGAACCAATGGGGTACAGGCAAGGGGGCGGGTACAATGTAGTAACAACCAATGGGGAGAACAGGGAGGCGGGAGTTACAAATGGGAGCCAATCATAAATCAAAGAGCAAAGATCTTTCTAGACCAGGAGAGGCAGTTAGGCCGTTAGGCAGTTGGGCGGTTAGGACTAGGCCGGCACCCACTGGATGGCAAGCGCCTGATGGGCACTTAACTGCCACAGCCCTGAGGTGGGCTGGGCCACCACAACACTAGGGAGGTGTTGAAGCCCCAACACAACCAAGCTTCAGTCCCAGATCAGTGTCTCAAGTCTTCAAAAGGGTCTGGGTATATTTTTTTCTGAGTACCAGCTTTTCTTATTTCAGCTGTTTATTGACAGAATACTAGTTATACTGGTCCTGCTATATTCCTTATCTGGTCAAGGATCAATAAATACCACGTGTCTTACAAGAAAGAATGATGAGCTTTCAGACAGGAAATTAATACAAGAAATGTAAAGTTTACTTTATCCAAAACTGAGTTTGAATTTGCCCCAAAGCAGTGTAACTCCAGTACAGACCATTGATAATGAGCAAAGGATCCTTATATTCATTGAGAAGATTGGCTTCAAAAATATTGGACATAGAAACTGAGAGAAATGTAGTCTGCCAGCTTCGATCTGTATTGCAGACTCTGAGCGGCTTAGTACTAGCAACTATAAACTGTTTTTCAGTCTTCTAATTTCTTTAAAAAGAGTGACTGGAATCAGCTTACCTTGTGTAGAAATCTTGGCCAAAGGGAGAATTTTATTATTAATAGTATATTTAGACATGAAACTGGTGTTCTACAACCACAATTTGTTGTGACTTGGTTATTTCAGGAGCAGAATTACACTAACTGTCAGATATAATCATGTTTAATTATAAAATATAATTAATTTTCTGCTAATGTGAAGATTGCAAAATGTATAATTTAGTTGCCTGTTGTAATCACATAGTTAAATACAAAAGTTTTGCCCTTTCTTCAAAATACATGGCTATTAATTGAGTATGGAAGCCTTTCACTGTCACAATAAGAGGCCTGTGATAGGTTCTGTGATGCTTTATCTTGTAATAAAGTCACATCAGATGAGGGGAAACTTACTGTTCAAAGAATTTCTTTTTCAAATTACTGTTGGATTCCATTGCTTTATAACTTTCAAATAGGTTTTCTTCCATTTCTTTTTCTTCAATTAAGTATTACAGCATAGTTAGAAATGTTACCAGATCAATATTTTACTTTTTCATGATAGAGCTTGTATTGCATGGGTCCAAACTGAACAACCTGTGCCTCTGTTCAGCTCTCTTGAATTATCTTTTCAGACTAAACCACTTGAATCTCACTAATCCCAGCTCAGCTAGAGGATTCCAAATAATTCCCATTCAAATTGTCAGCCTTTCCAAGAAAGAAAAATTGAAAACAATTGGCTCAGGAAGTGTACAAAACATATGTTTACAGTATTTTTGCCCATTTACTCAAATTGAGGAAGCCAAGTGGCACAGAAGGTTGAAATGGAACAAAAATTGTTTTAGCTATGCATGGTTAGAAGATGAGTAGCCAGTTCATCAACTCACTGGAGTATGCAAAATTCACTTCAATTATACCTTTAATGCCAGGAGAAGTCTATGTCACTTGTCTTTTGCTTCATTTACTGCTGCAATGATTTTAATCTGTCCTATGTAAAGGAAGTTTATTGTAATAATTTGTGCAGGCTCCTGAATATGGATTTTAAAGGTAAAGAAAATTTTGACTTGATGATGGAGATGACTTTTATAACAAACATAAATTCTGTTAAAAGTTGCTAGATCTAGTGGACTTGACAGCCCAAGAAATTTTCCCTGCCCAGGCTGCTCTCACTGGTTTTGGTGCACTCTTAGAGCCCGTAATGCCTCCTCAGTTCTGTGCCCTCAGGTCCACTCAGTAGCGATGTTGGGAAGCTACTCTATGCATGCACACTGATATAAATTGCAGGTGCACATGCACACACACTCACACACACTCAGAGCTGCACAGATCCACCCAGATGGAGATCAATGCCTGGTCCACATGAGCACAAACAGCACTGACGTAAACATGCACAACACAGATGTCCCAGTCCATCTCTTAATCTCCTCCTGGTCAGAATTACGAATAAATGGAGTAAGAGGAATATGTACACATAAAGAGCACTGGTGTCTTCTGTAGCTTCATATCACAAAGCTTTACTAGATCTGTATAGCTGCTGATAGACATCAACTCTAACAGTGAAATTTATGTTTGTGGAAGAACAAAATAAAGATAATTATAACAGAGACAAAGACAGAAGGGAAGAGAGGAAGGGAAAATTCTCCAAGTAGCTAGATGGGAGCCCCAGATGTGTATTCCTCTGGGAGAGGTTGTCTACTGTGTATCAGCTGGTGGTGGCAGTGAAGATGATCCTCTTCACTTTCCATGATTTTCCAGTGGTACTATACAGTTTTCTTTGGAACCTGAGAAGATTCCCTACTGGTTGATCCAGCTTCTGGCACTGGTTGAAAAATGTTAATTGGTGTTGCACAATTATTGGATGTTAAGACTCTGCACACAGGTATTGTTGTACTCTATTTATCAACCCTTTAAATTACTAGAATCTACTTTGTTGTGCAGAGGCCTGATTCTCTCCACTGTAAAGCAAAAATTGCCAAGATAAGATATAAAGAAAGGATGGAAAGAGAGGTGATTCTAATGCTTATGCTCTCATTAAACTATTGAGAACCTATCATAGCCAGAGTTTCACGGTTTTGCAGGTACAAGACCCCAAACTAGCCCGAAATTCTTTAGTATATCATTAAACACACACTTATGTGAAGCTAAAAGAACACCTGTGGAAAATCATCAGTAACAGAGTTTAAAAAGAAAGAACAAATTGAGGTGATCAGGGATCAGTCAGACCAGTGTACTGATCAGCAGCCTGCTTACACATCACTGTTTCTTCTTTTATTGCCTTTTCCTCTTTTTTCTGACACATGTTCCTCATTTTTGGATCTTGATCACTCCCCTCCACCTTGCCATTAGCCCTTCCCTAAATATTGTGTAAATTTTACTCAATCCTAAAATTCTCTTCTTCCTGGATCTCATAATAAACCTTATTCACACTTAGGCAATAATCTCCCTTTGGTTTGTGTGGCCTTCTGACTCCAGTTTAACTCATTGATGCATCTTGGTGGATTTTACACTAGGGACAATAGGTCTCCTTTGATATTCTTTGAGTAGCTGGCTTGTCTTGCTCTGTTTCGTTGTTTTCTGTACCATTTAACATTTTCTTTTCTCACCAGGCTCTGTGAATTTGATGTTGTTGTCTTTCAATTAGATAACCTAGCAATGTTTAAGAAAGAGTTGATCAAAAGTTAGTCACAGAAGTCCATACATGAGATAATATATTGTGTGGAAAGGCTATAACCTGTGTAACAAAAAAAAAATCCAAAACAAAACAACTCCCTCCCACAAAACAATACATAAAAAACAAAACAATCAAACAAATAGCAAAAGCAAAACCAAGCAAAAAAACAAAGATATATTTGGAGAACACAGAGTTTATATAAGTGCTAGTGCTTGTACATTCTTTATATTCAGAAGCAGCCTTACTGCAAAAACGTGCAGACCACACAAATTAGTGTGACAATCCAGCTTGGTAAAACTATTGTTGGAAACTTGAGAACTAAGGCAGAGTTGAAAGGGTCCTGGCTCTTTTTTCCTAGACTGGATGCTTCCTTGTATGTCATCTGTTCACTCTTTCACATGTCATACATTCCATCCTGGAAAGAAAACCTCACAGAATCCAACTTAAAAGTTCATCCTGTGCATCACTTTAGTGTCACTGCCAGTGACAGCTTGTTTTATGCACTGCTGCAGTCCCATCACTTTCCTATATTGTTTTTCCAATAACATTATATAAGTATCAACAGAACAGCATAAATGTCTGAGAAAATTGACAGGTATATGAATGTGCAGAACTAAAATGTAGAAAAGCTTGTGTGGGCTTCAACAAGCACTAAATGTGATAACTCCTATGGTAAATATAAATTCGAAGCATTAAAAGTGACAATATTATCTTAAAGTAATAAGATTTTAAAGCAGAATTTGATTTTACTTTTCTTTACCCATAAATTAAGAATAAAATTTCCAGCTCTTTTTTTTTCCCTGAAAACATTTTTCTTTTGACAATAAATGAATCAGGAAAATAATGAAATATGAGCTTTTCATATAATAATCTGAGACTTCAGTTGCAGTGTTAGAACAGATATTAATGTATTTCCAATTGACTCATGCTGACTGGAAATATAATGGAGAAATAACTTAAATGTTTAATGTTTTTCCTTTATCATACAGTTGGATTCATGGATTGAAGTAGATGGGAAACGTAAATAACACTGGTTTGATATTTGTAGCTTAGATCTTCACAAATCAACAGAATGGGTCCACCTGATACTGAAAAACCTGTAATTCTCATTTCAAGCCAACTTATTGAACAGGTTAGATGGTCATTATATTTTATCATTTGGTAGTTGGAGCCTGCTGATTTTTAACTCATGTTAGTCACAAATTATGCCTTTTCCTGACCTAACTGATATGTTGATATTCATATATTTCCATACCAAAACCAAATGAACTTACAAATGTGCCTCATGTCCCAGATGATGAGAAAAGGACTTCAAAGATTTGGAGTGTATTTGTATAAATCAGATATTGGCAAATGTTCATTCATTTAGAAGATTATTTTTCCTCATTTATTCCATTTGGATTCCACTTTAACCTCCTTGGTGTCTTGTTTAAGGAAATCTGGTTGGTGACATAAAGCATACATAGAGCAGTAACAATTTAGGCTGAAGGGAGCAGGGCTGCTCCCACAGGACTTGACTCTGCACTTGGCACAGAAACAATGGGACTTAGAGAAGTCAGAGCACTTCAGTGCTTTTCTGCATGGTTAGCTATACTTGCTCTATGAAGCTTTAGGGAAGCTTTTGAAGCACACATTAGTGGCTCTTAAACATCCCAGAAAATGTTACCTTTTGAATCCCAGCAGACCATCTCTGCTGCTGAACTCTGTTCAGTCTCAAGTTTTTCCAAGACTTTTCACACATGAATGTTGTTCAAAACAGGAGAGGAGGGAGGAGGGAGGAGAGGTGTCAAATATCTTTGTGAATCTGTGAAGCACTAGCTCTATGGATTTGTTTTATTTTTCTGTTTCAGGCAATCAGTCATATGAAGCTCTTCTGCTATGTTAAAGCTGCCACTCCACTGTACTGAGATTTAACATTTGGTGAAACCCAGAATGTTGACTCAAGAATGATATCCCACAGAGCAAAATTGAAAACCTTTTTTACATGACCCCCTGTATTTGGCATTGCTGAGACTGACCCTTGAGAACTATATCCAGGTCTGGGCCCCTCACTGTAAGAAATACACTGAGGTGCTGGAGCATGTCCAGAGAAGGGCAACAAAGATTTGAGAGGTCTGGAGCACAAGCCCTGTGAGTAGTGGGTGGGTGAGCTGGGGTTCCTTAGCCTGGAGGAAAGGAGGCTCAGGAGGGGCCTTATCACTCTCTACAATTACCTGAAAGGAGGCTGCAGACAGGTGAGGGTTGGCCTCTTCTCCCAGGCAACCAGAGACAGGGCAAGAGGAAATGGCCTCAAGCTGCACCAGGAGAGGTTCAGCCTGGACATTAGGA
>VZTN01024178.1:17109-32366 GCA_013400515.1 Erpornis zantholeuca
TGGACTCGATCTTGGAGGTCTTTTCCAACCTCAATGATTCTATGATTCCATACTTGTGGAAGGGTCACAGTAAAACACTACAAAACTGACCACTGGCAAGATAACTGCAGATAATTATAGAAATTGTGTTTTAAAGGATCTTATTTATGTTTTGATATTAAATGTTTAACCACAGTGCATTTATATTTTTCACTTGTACTTTATAGTGTTGAGTTTACCAGATGTCTCAGATTATACCAAGTTTCAGATTTTACTGCAGAGCAAATAATAATGAAAATGTTGGCAGAGACAGCAGTGACCAAAATCTAGAACTTCAATTTCTAATCTGTAAGAAAATCAACTAGTTCAAAATTCCTTTCATAAAAAGTGAGAGAAAAAATATTAGAATTTTAGGTCTGAAATCAAACTTTTCAGTTTCAAAATATTTTGAAAAAACACTGTGGTCAAGATCAAAATGAATTAACATTATAAGAGATGAAACCACAACACTTGGAAATTTGTCTACCAAAAAATGTTTTGGCAATCCACATATTTCCATTAGATATTTCAGAATTGCTAAAGTGATATTTTCAGAAATTCATAGTTTAATCACTCCTATATTTTTTACTTCAACATCATTCTTAGCTTTTCTTCAGGACCAAATCCTTATCATGGTTTCCTTGCCACTCCACTAATTTATGCCTTGAAAACCTTGGATGAGGTGTGTTTTTAAAATAGTGTGATTTTTAATGTTAGTGTTGCATAAAATGACAAAGCTTGTAGATCCCCTGCTGGAGTGGCTGTTTATGTAAAGAAGCTCAAACATGACTTAGTGAGTAAGGAAGTAATGTTATATTATATTCAACCAGGCATTGACCATGATATACTTACTACCAAAGGCAGAGTACACGAAAAATAAAGGCAACACATTAACCCATAATTGCAATGGGACTGGCAGGCCTTGAGTACATATTTGAGTGCACATTTTTATCTGTCTTAGCTTTCCATATATTGTACTTTGAAGCCTCTTATAAATCTGCACAAATTAGAATTGTTTTGAGTTCACTTCAGATTGTTGCATGGGGAAAGTTTTATTGTGTGCAGTTTTATAGAGTTGTTATTTTTGTTCTCTAAATATTGGTAGCTTTCATGACTTAAAAACACTGAGATTGGATGTGTACCATATTTGCACTTGGAAGGAAATCTATGAAATAGGATCTACGAAATCTATGTCATAGGACTCCTTTATACAGAATATGTGGAAACATGCACAACAAAAACTCTCAACTGCAAATAAATCCTATTCTGACCACAACTATAACCTTGGAATTTTGCTGACTAATAATCTGTCTAGAAGCTATTCGAAAACTACAATGAATAAGAGTTTGAAAACACAGGCAAATGGAGTCATTTTATAAAGTGTCCTAAATGAGTGGATCTGCTGAATGTATTAAGAAATTATTTCAAAAACTGTTCAAAAACTATTAAAATGCATTTGAAATTCTCACAGTATTGTGAGCTTTTTTTTTTTTTTTTTTTTTTTTTTTTTAATTTTGAGCTTCTTATTCATGATGGAAAATATTTTTATTCCAGGTTTTCTGTTCTGAGCACAATTACATAAAACTAATATCATGTACAGTTACTTCGAATTTCAGAGGTTTTTGGATCTGGCCTGTTGGTTTCAGGAGGCATTTTACTATAATTTTCCTTTTTTTTTTTCTAACTATAGGAAGTTTATGTTTTTATTCTGATTCTCTTGATTTCTATTGAAAATGTACTAAGTACTTCATGCTCCTTTACACCTCTCCAACAACAAAGAGAAAAAAGAATTGTTGTAAGGTGTTTTCTGTTTTATTAATCTGGTTCTTAACAATAATTCAGTGCCCAGCTGTATCCTGTAAAGAAATCAAAGCTATTAAAAAAGAATAATATATAGCACCTACATTTTTAAAGAGTGTTAAATTACTTTTAAAAATGTAGTATTAATAAATTGGCATGTACTTAAATTGGTATAGTCCACAGACATGGAGAACAGCATTGCACACAGCTGTGGTGATTTGTGTACTGAAATTCACCATCTGTAGAATGGTCCTGCACATTTAAAATATTTTTATGGCAGTGCAAATAAAATTTACTTTTATTTCTGTATTCTTGTGATGGGCTGATAAATATTGTGTTATTTCTTTTTGTATTTAAATGAAAAGAAAAAAGAAAAAAAGAGAATCCAAGATGAAACTTGGTGAATTCTGAAGTCTTTTTTATTGATGGTCTAGTAATGAAGTTAACAGTAGGATAATAGTCAGATGTTGACAAGCAGAAGACTAAACGAGTCAGGCAGGAGTGAACTAACTATATTATATATTGTAGTATAAAATGAAGAACTATTGCACTCAAAATAGGTGCTGAAGAGATAGACATATTTGCACAAGAAAAGATAGATATATCTGCACAATCTTCTGAAAAATATTTTCAGATCCAAATATGTTATCTTTTAGCTTTCTTAAATTAGGTTTAAGATTTTTGCATAAGCAGAGTACTTGGTGAAAAGTTACCAAAATATAAGTAGTAGTCTCTTTTCTTCAGCTGTGACCATTTTTAAAATGGTTTTTAATCCTGATGCCTAATGTGAGATGAAGTCTTCTGAAATTAACAGGTATTTGAAAAACTGACATGAAAGGCACAATTTAATATGTAATTATCACTTAAATCAGATGTTTTAAATTAGTATGATTTTCCAATTCCACAGCTAATATTTTAGCTCTTCTGGCAGTTGTGTGAAACTGCACATATTTCAATGTTCAAAAACCTCCATAAGTGTCAATGTGTTAGTTAAAGCAATGCCAGGACAGATACAGAATAACTATTGCACAAAAAGATATTGAAACTCCGCAATTTTTTTTAGGAAACTTTATTTAAATGCTTCACTGAATTCAGTACAAGTTGCTGTATGTTGAGAGATGATGACAACTTGAACTTCTGAAAGAAAACTTTATGCCTCACAGTAGACTTGAGGCAACTGGAAGTTAATATCTCAGACTTTACCAGAAATTGCTCTCTGTCTAAACTTCCCCACGGAAGTTTTCCTTTAGGAGAAGATACTGCTCTTGAAGGAGTTACCTCATGTTTGCATTTGAATGAACAGCTCTCTGGAGAATAGCTTGTAACCTGTTGTAATGCAACGAAGCATGCTGCTAAACCTTATGAGTTCTAGATTAAATACCTAATTTTATAGCATTAGCCTTGTTTCCTAAAATAGCCCAACCACTAGCCAGAGCCTAGAAGTTTCAGTGTTGAAGTTTTGAAATACCCAAACTAAAACATGCAGTGTATATATAAAAAAAAGTCTACCAACTGCAAAGAACTAATCTGTGTCAGACATGAAATTCAGGAACAAAATTCTATTTAATGATGAATTTACAAGAATGTTTTCAGAAAATCTAGGCTACATATGCTGTCAGTATATTATCATTATTATATCCAATATTATTTCAGTTAAAGATTTGTCTTAAAAGAGAGAACTTTTCAACATTCTTAATTAATTTTTTTCTGAAGTCCTAAATTCAAAGGTCATGAGTTTTACACTTCCATGCAGTTTGTCAAGACCCATCTTGCCAAACACAAAAAAGATGCTGACTTATGGGAAAGACTCCAGAGGAGAGCCACTAAGTTGATCACAGGGCTAGAACACTTCTTTGAAGACGTGTAGAGAGGATTGGGGCTGTTGAGCCTACAGAAGAGGCAGCTCTGGGAAGATTTTAGCGACTTCTAGGATGTAAAGGGGCCCTACAAGAGAGATGGAATAAGGGCTTTTCGCAAGGGAATGTAGTGATGAACTAGAGGCAGTGACCTTAAGCTGAATATATTACGTATTGCCTAATAGATTAGATACTGGGAAGAAATGCTTTACTGTAAAGGTGATGAGGCACTGGAAGAGGGTGCTCAGAGAGGCTGTGGACTCCCCAGCCTTAGAGGTGTTCAAGGCCAGGCTGGATGGGGCTCTGTGTAACCAGGTGTAGAGAAAGGTTGGAACTACTGCCCTCGGCAAGGGGTTGGAACTAGCTGACCTTTAAAGTCCTTTAAGCAAACCAAAACATTATATGATTCTCTGATTCCCATCCAGAATTTTGCTTGATAAAGAGTTTTCAGAAAACCTCATTATTTGTAGTGGGTTGGGGGACGTTAGACTGGTGACCAGTCACTAGTGGGTGACCATCGTCAGCCCTGTGCTCTTCAACATCTCTGAAAATACACACTACTGGAAGGGATACTAAGCAAATCTGCAGATGATACAAAACTTGCAGGAGCTGCTGACTCCCTCAAAGATAGGAATGCCCTGCAGAGACACCTGGATAAATTGGAGAACTGGGCAATCACCAGTGAACAACAATGAAAAGTTCCAGATTCTGAACACTGATATCAGGAAAATTTTTGGTCATTTAGAGGAATTATTTAGAGAGGGGAATCATCTGAATATTGTCTGTTAACAGTATGCAGGAGGCAGCTAGAGATGCTGTTCTGCATTTAACAACATCTTGCATACAGCTGTGAATAATTGTACCCATGCCAAGCGGGCTGTGGATTGCCATTAGACGAGGAAAATATTAGCCAGCTTATATTTAGTATCCTAAATCTTGAAAATAGTAACAGGAACAATGCAAAAGTCTTTTACATGACAGACTTTCTGTTTTACGCATCATGGTCCCAGAAACTGGAAAAAAATCATAAAAACAATAGTGCATTTTCTCAAAAAAAGAAAAAAAAAAAAAGAGAATGCTTTCCCTAATACATTAACTCCCTTCCATCATTACACCATCTGTTATAATTGACACAATGCAGTCAGTGAGCATTTGCATGAGACTGAAACTGTCCCCTGTTGCTGTGGGTGGTATACCTGTTATTCATGCTGAATGCAAATTTCTCATCAACTGTAAACTGACTGCCTTCGATTCACACAGAAAATATAACCATTTCCACTTTAGGTCTTCTGTCTGCCACGCATATATGTGCATATATTTATATATATATATTGGTGATGTGCAGAACTTGTATACATTTTCTTTCTGCAGTAAAACATTACTGTTTATTTATGCAGAACCAGTCACTCACCTACCTCTCATGACAGACCCCTAATGTACTACTCCTACTATTGCAAAATCTGTCCCCTTATATTTTCTGGGGGTTAGACAGACATGACTGTGTTCTTGTAGACCAGTATGTACGCATGAAACAGCTACTTTTTCCAGGACTGGCTAGTTTGGGAAGACTACCAAACTCTCCTAGAAGAAATATTGCAACATACTGTTTAATGGACTCCACTCCATACAGTGGTATTTTATTTATGGTATGTGACCATTTTGTATCAATACAAAATTTTCAGTAACTATAGAAAAGGAAAAGTAACTTCAAAAAATAGAAACAATTCAGAAACTTGAAAAGACATTTGTTAAGCCTCAAATTCTTGTTGCTGTAAACAGACTACTGCTGATAAATATAGTTATTACATAAGCTAAAATACCTTAGCATAAAAAAAGCCTTTTTAATTGATGCAAGAGGAGTTTGTCCTTAAGTCAGTTCAACTTCATGGATCCCTGACAAAAAAATCAAAAATTTCCTCCTAGTGCCCTTTTAAACTGTGTTACTGAATAGCAGGCTTTGTTTTTCTTTAGGATTCCCAACACAAGCATATCCATTGTTAAGCTACACATCATACTGATGTTTCTTGCTAGAGAGTCTCAGAAAAGGTCAAGACAGATTTGAAAAACAAAAATTACAAACCTAATTAGAACAGGGTGAGTTGCTTCTGACTTCACTTGTAAGAAGTCTCTGCTTAAGTCTTTGGCATCTTCTCTCTCTATTAAAAAGGAAAAGGAGAAAGAATCATAATCCTACCTGTATTTCAAAACTAACTTTCAGAATTCAGCTTTGGACAACTGAGGTATCTTATTTCCCAGGGGTAGGTGGTGCCCTTTATTAAATTGATTAAGAAAGAAAAATTATTTAATTTAGTTTTTATGTGTTTTTCTAACTGTTCTAACTGCTCATTATGTTGGATGACTGATGACTTCATCATATGTTGTGGTTTTTTCCTAAGGCAAGCAGTTCTTTTCAGCTGTAAGACTTGTCATTATTGCTTATGTATACAGAAGCTTTAGTTACTAGGTTATTATTTATTTGCCATAGAAAATTTTGAGGATTTTGCAGGGTTTCTTACACTGTTCTCACTGAATGCATGCATTTAATTCTGAAGCTTTGATTCTACAAAATTATTAACACCTTCTTGTAACTATGTATTTTCTAATTCTTCCATTAATTAATGTCTTTGTAGTGTTGTATCAAAAATGTTGTCTGTGATATATTTTACCTATAGGGAAATTCATCCTAAGTGTCTATAGGGCCATAGGATCATGGAATCATAGAATGGGTCGTGTTGGAAGGCACCTTAAAAAACATCTATTTTCAATCCCCCTGCTTGGGGCAGAGACACCTTCTTCTAGACCAGGTTGCTTAAAGCCCCATCCAACCTGACCTTGGACACCATCCACTGTGGATAGATCATCCACAATTTCTCTGGGCAACGCATTCCAGTGCCTCACCATCCTCACAGGAAATAATTTCTTCCATATATCGAATCTAAACCTGCTCTCCTTCAGTTTGAAGACATCCCCACTTGTCCTGTCACTACATGCCCTTGTAGAAAGTTTCTCTCCATCTTTCTTGTAGGCTCCCTTCAGGTACTGGAAGGCTGCAATTAGGTCACCCCAAATCCTTCTCTTTTCCAATTCCCTCAGCCTTTCCTCACAGGAGAGATGTTCCAACCTTCTGATCAACTTGGTGGCCCTCCTCTGGACTTGCTCAAACAGGCGTTCATCCTTCCTGTGCTGGGGACCCCAGAGCTAAATGCAGCTCCAGGTGGGGTCTCACAACAAGGGAGAGAGAGAGAGAGTCATTGCCTGCTGGTCAGGCTACTTCTGGTGCAGCCCTGGTTTGGTTTTGATTCTGAACTGTGACTTTCTGAGCGGTGAGTGCACATTGCCAGGTCACATCCAGCCTCCAATCTGCCAGCACCCCAACTCCTTCTCTGCAGGGCTGCTTTCAATCTAATCATCCCCAGCCTGTTTTGATACTGGGGGTATCTGATCCAGATGCAGCACCTTGCGCTTGGTCTTTTTAAACCTCATGGGATTTCCATGGGCCAACATTTCAAGCTTGTCCAGGTGCCAT
Source organism: Erpornis zantholeuca (assembly GCA_013400515.1). Classification (NCBI taxonomy): domain Eukaryota; kingdom Metazoa; phylum Chordata; class Aves; order Passeriformes; family Timaliidae; genus Erpornis; species Erpornis zantholeuca. Next base: position 24,310 of record VZTN01024178.1, read on the forward strand.
CTACAGGTGTCACCACACCACTCAGGTTGTGTCATCTGCACATCTGCTGAGGGTGGACTCAATTCCTTAATCTATGTCATTAATGATTATGTAACACTGCCAGTACCAACCCCTGAGGGACACCACTTGTCACTGGTAACCTTGGGGACTCTGAGATGTTGACCACCATGCTCTGGATGGGACCCTCCAACCAGAATCTTATCCATCTATCAGTCCACAGGGATCTACAGCTAAAACTGATCATGTTACCCAAGGTTCTTCTTATAATCATTGTAGGGATGTTTAAAACTCAACATGACTGCCAGGGTTATTTTTTAATGCATGTTGTTGAAGTACTAGATTATTTCATGCTGCAGAAGAGCCAGTGCTTGATTCTGGGAGCTGCCTGTAAAGGAGTTCTGCTGTACATTTGATATGATGGTGATAGAGGATGATTCAGACATCCCATCATTCTTGTGCCTCCATCTGTGGCAGCTCGGAGGAATTTTGGCAGAAAACCCTAGAGTAGAGCATAGGAGAGGAAAAATAATTCAGCACTTGGAAGTTCAGCATCAAAGCTCATACAAAACACATCCAATGATTACCATTTTAGTGGATACAAGCTAATATGCCATCTGTATGCAGAAATTTGCTGCTCTACACCATTGCTTATTCATTCAAACAGAGAAAATGAAATTGTTTAATGATGATCTTCATGCCACAGAAACATTGATCAGCATGGCACAAAAAATGAAAACCCAAAGAACACACCCTCTCTCATCACTGAATGGGAGAATTGACAATTTTTCTCAAATATGACAAAATGAGTATTTGCAGCACTGATAAACCTATTAGATAGATCACAGAGTCTATTGACCACCATCTTAAGAAAAGTTTAAACTTCGTATTTTTACTGGAAGATGTCAAATTCTTTGTTGTATAAAATACTAAATAATCTAATTTGCATGAACCATCCATAAAACATGTTTTGACTAAATTACTTTACTTAAAAGCATCATAGCTGAACTGGACAATTCTAGAGGGAATAAATCTTATCAGATGGAATTCACCAGGCCTGTGAATTGATTATAAATACCAGGAGAGACACAATTTGAAATCCAAAGGATTTATTTGAGGCTTAAACACATAAAAACTTAAAATGTCTAAATCTCCTTTTCAGCAGTTTAGAGTCTAAAATATTCAAAACCTCCATTTTTTTTATCACATTTAATTAAAATTCATAAATAAAAGAAAAGACCTAGAAATAAATAGGCCAAAATAAATATAAATCTATGTGGACTTTTATTTTAACTCCTTTAAACAATGAGGACTTAGCAAAACATTAAAGAACAATTTGATCTGACCCACCTGATCTTTCTTTCAGTACTTGGGAAGATCATTCCCTAAGCTATTCTCATCTTTTAGTTTCTAATAATGACTTCTTTTTCCATTTAAAATATCAGTTCAGGAAATTCACACAGACTTCTCACAATTGCTTGGAAATCCAAAAAAATCAGTCATGCTTTACAAGCAGCAGGTCTGCCATACACATCTGAAAACCTGGAAATCCTGAGCAGTCCTGTTTGACTGTGAGTAGATTAACAGCATGTTAAATTTAGGGAATGTACTATGTCTTGGAAGGAGAGATTAATGAACCTAAGCTGCACGGTAGCCAGGTGCCTGTACAATATGCCTGACAGCTGGGGAAGTATCAGGTATGTTTTTGTGCACATGTGACTCCCTGGTACATCACACACCTGAAAAGTTCAGTGTGTTTTGAAGACAGTGGTTTTATGGCAGAGGCACAGGCCAGCTGTGATGCATGTGTACAGCATGTCTGGTGCTTTCAGACATTGCATACTAGCTGCACATGAGTAACTCTGTACAATCATCTTAGTTGTTAGAAAATCCCAGCCAGCCCTCATTCCTCCTCAGAAGGACTGTCTGTAAGAAAGTTAGTGTTGACAATGTCTGTGTTTGACTCATCCTGACAAAAACATCCATTTCAAATTGGTCATTTGTGAATAGATTTCAGCATCTGGCTGCCACATATCACTTTTTGTCATACATGAGTTAGAATCCAAGATAGTGCCATCTTCATAGTCCTGTCTTCTTATTTTACTCTTCAATCAAAGGACTTCTGAAAAGTATGAGGAGTTTTCTTTTTTCATTTTAATTTTGTGCTTAAAAGAATTTCTCTAAGACGGATGTTTCTTGAAGTTTCTTTTCCTTTAAGTGAAGAATGATGGCAAAGAAAGGCCACTTACTGTTAACCTTAATGCCAATAATTAATCTGTCTTGAATGCATATTTGTATTTTTTTTTTCTCAGTCATAAGTGAGAAAATCATTCAGAATCTTTACAGCTTTAACACTATTACATTTAGAAAGACAATTCAATTACCTTAGTACCATTTGGGTACTCACCAGTGCTGAATACAGAGGGAAAATCACTGCCCTGGTCCAGCTGGCCACACTATTGCTGATACAGGCCAGGATGCTGTTGGCCTTCTTGGCCACCTGGGCACTCACTGGCTCATGTTCTGTCAGTTGACCAGCACTCCCAGCTCCCTTTCTGCCTGGGCACTGTCCATCCATGCTGTCCCCAGTCTGTAACACTGCAGGGTGTTGTCGAGGCCCAAGAGCAGGATTCGATACTTCGACTCATTAAGCCTCATACTGTTGGATTCAGCCCATCCATGCAGTCTGTCTGGGTCCTTCTACAAAGCTGTGAGGAGTTTTAGACATTAACGGGTTTATAGCATGAATTAAGAAGTCACGTGGTTAAAGAAATATTCAGCTCAGAAATGTAGAATTGGACACAGTAGATTTAATTTTTTGTGCATGGATATATTCATGCACGCATTCAAATTTCTTTAATGTGCTGTCTACTTTGCATTTTAGTTTGATATATTCTGTAACGCTTTCACCATTGTTAATACTTTTTACTAACCTTTCATATTCTTCACCTTCAGTTTGATACACAAGTGTCTTGTCTCCTGGTTCTCTTGCTTTCTGTGGAATTTCTACTCCTGGAAGAGATGTCATTGATCAGCTGAAAAGAGAGCAATTTTCTATGAACAATTCTAACTCCCAAAAACTGTTTCCAAATTGTGTTCCTCATCTAGTGCATGAAACTATAGAATATCAATTTATTTTTTTAACAGGCAGGGGAAGTAAATGATAAAGCTTGAGGTTTGACAATGGATTTTGCCCTACAGCTCTGGGAATCATTTGCCTAGAAACTGGCATTTCTGCGGCTCTAAAGAACATAGCTTTTACAGAAAGGGTAGTCAGATTAAAAATAGACAGTTCTTCAGGCAGATTTGTGTTAGTCCCCAGGCTGGTCTTGTAATTGAGGAGTAAATTAAATTGGATTAGCTTTGAATTTGTCTTGATATGCCATGATGATCAAGCAAAGGCCATGGAGCATGGGGTGGTCAACCATACTTTAAGTGAAAACAGAATATACACATTTGATCTATGTTATATCCCTTTCTTAAATGTATTTAATCTCTCGTGGTTACAACCAAGGCAGGAACCAGATATTGTTTCTTGAAGCTGGACCCTGAAAATTATAGCCTACTGCTTCAGAGCAGCAAGATAGACTCAGCCAAAATTATTCTCCTTTCTTTATTTTTTTCCTACATTCAATAGCAAAGTGATTCTCTTTGAGCAATTAAACTGAATATTCAATAGAGAAACTGAAATAGAATAATCACTGAATAATTTGACTAGGAATCGTGCCATGAGAGGAACAGCTATTGTGATATCCCTGGAACTAAATGTGCTGGAAAATTCATTTTTCTTTTATTCTGGAACATTTCCTTGGGTCTACTGAGTTGATGAGTGCCCTCCTTTCTGTTTGAACTTAATTGAAAATGGAGGTGCTCAATACGTCTCATGTGGTGCTTCATTTTGTATGGTATCAAAGCTTTGAATGGAAAGAATGTTCATGCACTCTGTGGTGGAAGTTCTTATCAAATAAATTTGGAACATCTTTAAAAACATCTCAGTTTGGAAGTCTGGAGCCTGATGAAATGGGCAATCCTCATTCAGTTGATGATGAATGTCTAAAAATTACATATGTAGTCCTGAAGAATGGAGAACCATTCTAAGAAACAGACTTATGTAAGACATTACATTCATTTCATTCTAGGCAAAATTTTTTCCAACACTTTGACACTGGTTTACCTGTGAGAAGCTGCACTGGTATATCAAGACCTTAGATCGCTTTTCTTTTGCTAGTATGAACAAATCTTCAATATTTGCTGATGATAGCTTTTTGTCTGATTATTGCTTATCTGAAGGTTGCTTCTTCATTGCACCATCTTGAAGTGATGTGTTTTCTGTGAATTAGGTTTAAATATTACAGAACAAAAATATCAATTAAAAGTTTGAAAATAAGTATAAAACCAATTCAGTGACATTTACTCTGAACTGGACTCTTCCTCACTGTTATGGCAGCGCCAACAGGTGCCAAAGTAGGAATTCTTTAGAAGTAGCATTCTTCAAAGTATAACTCTATTAACTGGATGTACCAAATTAAAAGTGGAATTAAATATTACTGGCAAGTCGTTTGGACAACTCAAGACTAGAATGGCATGTAGTGAAATGGAGGTAGCTGTGGTTCTTCTCCCCCTAAGATGGAAAATAATTTCAAATCTAGGGTGTGATGATGGAGCAGGGAAAAATTCTATCCAAAATTTTCTTCAGTAATTCAGATATTACCATTCATTCTCAGTTAGATAGCTGTGAACTTTGAATGGAAATATTGAAAATGTTTTGTTTACATGTAAGTAGTTCCACCAAGGCAGTGGCTTATGTAGATACTTTACTCAAGCAGTTTTTGGTAAAGATACAGGTATTCAAAATAAAGATCGCCAAGTCATCCTCCAGAAAACAGTTCAGGTAACATATACTAAACATAAATCTATTTCATACTCCTGCCTCAGAAATATTCCAAAGGAAATTAGCACTGTATTATTAAAAACAGCTTGGTTTTTTTTAACTTTTCTCTCTTTTTGAAAATATCTTCTGTGTCTCATGGCACCTCACTTTTGCTGGGAACTTAGATAGTTGTCACTTAGATTTTCTGAATGTCTCTTTTATTCTGTGAAGTTTATTTCCACTTCCACTGATCCTGTGGACAGAAGAACAGGGAAGATATACAGCTAGACAACATAAGCATTCACTGCACTGTCTGTTAGTAATAATAAAAATAAAAAAAAGACAGTTTTTAACAGGAATTTCTTCACCTTTTAAACATAAAGACTATGCTTTAGTTATGTTTTTTCTCTTCAGTATAAGTGAATTGGTACCCAACGTCTTTTCCAGGCTTTAGCACAAAGAACAGCTACATCTTTTTAGAACTAAATCTTTTGAAATGTCACATATCAAAGATTAAGATTATTGCTCTGTAGTAGAAGATTAGAAGAAAAAGAAACCCAGCAAAACAACCAGAGGAAAACTGCAACAAACCATAATACTGAACAACATTCTTTCTGATGCCAGAGCACAAATGATGAAATAGCAGCCTCAAAAGAAAGCATTTTTTCAGGAAAGTAAATCCTTATTGTACTTCTCATTATCTGGTCATTCAAAGTGAGCCAGGATGAGATGCTTCTTTCTCATGCAAGTAGTGACAAACATGAAAGATTACACATCACTATGCAGCATTTTGTCATGTATTCACTAATCTCCAGTGGTTTCAGTGGAGAATAAAGTAATTATTATGGTTAATGTGAGTATTTTGTGTAGTTACCTGACAGAACAATGGTATTGAATCACCAGATGATCTTTAAAGTCCCTTCCAACCCAAACCATTATATGATTCTACGATTTTATGATACTCCTAACAAAATCCCAATGTGAATAGTACTGTTGGGAAGAAAGGGTTAAAACCAGAAGACTTGGCAAGGAAAAGGGAATAGTTTTCCTCAAAGTGCTAAAACTGTCGGTATGGGAAAGCTCCATCTTTTATGCCTCGTGTTGTTCATCCTCTGCCTATTTTGAGAAGTAGAATTCCTGTGGAGAGAGAGAGCACACTGCCACAGTCATGCCCAAAGCCTTTTCTTACAGTGAGCCCTGGATCCCCCTGCCTTGCTGAGATGAACTGGGCCAAATGGAACCTGTGTCCCTGATGTTGTTAGTGAGGTAATGAAATTAACCCACTCCTTGCATTTCAGCTGTGGTTTGATGGTTGCCCTTGGTTACCTGTATGTATTAATTCACACACTGACTGATAATGTTTTCATTAATAGCAATTTTGATATTTAGCACTCATTGCAGGTGGTCACCTAAGATAATTCTAAATACTTTTATATTGCTGAAAATCCAAGGTACCTTGAAAAGGTTTAGAGTAAAAAAAAACTGGGAAAGATGCAAAAAATGTAGGAAAACAAAAGAAAATTCCTGTTACATTTCAAAACTGTTCTCTACTGCATCTGACTTTGTAAGCTTAATACTGTGAAATGAAAAGTCAAAAAGGTTTGGAGAGAATTTAGCAGCCCAGAAAAGGATGCAAATAAATTTATAATTCCTGTCAAATTGCTGTTTTGGGACCTAAGTCTACACTTTCACCTTCAGGAGTGTATGGATCAATGAGACTGTTTACTAATGAACAAGATTTATTATGATTACCTGATAGTTGCATTCACCCCATGTTACAAAAACCTGAAAACTGAAATGGCTCGGGTTAAACTCTGATTTCTCATCTTACAAACAATTCTTTCAGAGGCAAGGGAGAGGAGAAGGTGTGATATTTGTTGCACAGAGAGCTGTCTCATATTTAATTCCTAAAATTGTTAGTGGGTGTCATTTTTTTGTCATTCATGGAAGACAAAATATAGGATAGATACTGGAAGAGAACCATGCAAAAATATCCTTAGAACAATGAATAAAAATCCATAAATATGAAATTTTAAGCCTCATAGTCCATCTCTTAAAATTTTTTTTATTTGAACTGTGAAGTAGACCAAAGATGTGGCCTCTGAAATATCCCACCACCAGCAATGTCCATTTGCCTAGTTCATTGGCTTGTCTATCACTCCTGTTCATGACTGTCCTACTTTATAGGAATAGGAAAGAAGTTATTTTATTCTCTATTACCCAAGAGTGTTTCAGCCATATGTGCAAGTAGGCAGGTGGGCTGAGATGTTCAATCCCAACCCATCTCTTCTATTTAAATGGTTTATTAAACAGCTGAAAGGTTTGGAATCTCTCATTTCATTGTAAAATCCATTTCTCTGCATGAACAGTTCACTATAAATTAAATACAGCCTTCAGACCCTGTAATATAATTCCTCTTGTTCCCTAAAATTAACTCTTTCTATTTAAAGAGCACAGACGGGCATTACACACAAGGAGCTGCCCATCAAAAGTGACAATGAATGACTCCTTGTGGTGTTTTTCATAAATGATAGACAATGCTGGCACTGTACCATTAAAATCATAAATATACAAAATTTACAAAGATCAAGAACCTTTTAGAAGAAGCTAAATTAAATTCTTAAGATAGAACGTATCTCATAAATGTTAAATGCTCTAAGGGCTGATTGGATCAAGAACTGAGAAAAGGTTTGGAAATGCTGGGATGATCTGACACCAGAAGTGCATCATTACTCTGTATTATTTTTCACCTGTTGTCTATCTCTCAAGCTCTGCTGGAAGGCAGACCAATGCAGATGTCCTTTATTTTGATTTGCAACATGTGACACTGAAGTGAAGACAGAAGGGAAGGCAATGAAACTTCATCTAGTCGGTTGTTGCAAGACCATTTACCTAGGGAAGCCTCAGAGTGGTGATGGATAAAAAGAAGGTTACTCAGTGAACGTAAAAGGGTTAAAAAAACCATAAAGCAAAGAACAGACACAAGGTAAAGATAAGCAATAGTATTTTATGACCTACCATAATATTTCATTTTCATCAGTTAATTATGCTGAAGAACATGCGAAATTTTTCAAGCTCTCTGAGGGGCATGATGATCTTGCACGCAGAGTAGATTTCCCACTTAGACCTGATACAGGTTTTCCTCACGCTAAGTAAACCCATTTTAAGGTTTAGAATTACTAAAGGAAAG
>VZTN01024180.1:0-10427 GCA_013400515.1 Erpornis zantholeuca
CCTGACTAACAGGGTGGCAGGTCAGATCTGAGTCTGTCAGTATAAACCAGTGTTGTTCCTGCATTTATTTCTAATTTTCTTAATAAACTGTTATTCTGACTTCGTGTCTTCCCACTGTGTTTTTTTTTTTTTTCAAACCAGAACAGTTGGTAATTATAACTTTATCTGTGCTGGGATAAAATATGTTGATGTTAAAAGAAGATATTTACCCACACTCATCATTACAAATATTTTCATGCTTGTTTTTTTCAATTACTAGCAAGCAACACTACAAGCTTCTACTCAACATTGCTATAAAGTTAATCAGTCATTAGTGATCAGTAACTATTTCAGATTGATGATTCAGGTTCAATCATACTATCAAGAGGATGACTGATTACTTTGATTAAAAAATTCACTGCTTGTAAAGAGGTGTTACACTCAAAGATTCAGACATCTGCATGCTACTTAAAACATGATCTTCTTCCTGACACGGAAACATATCCAAAGCATGACTTTGGAGAAGCCTCTAGTGATGATAAAGTAGATGAGCATCTGTTAATTCATAATCAGAAGTATAAGCTGAACTCCAAGTTTAATACTAAACTCAAGGTTACAAGCAAGGTGTCTGTACGAGGTTGACTCAGAGCCTGAAATCCTGTACATAACCACCTTTACCACTCATTTAGTTCAGATAATTGTTTTATTTTTCTCAAAAAAACTAAAGTGGGATGTCTTATTCAGTCAGCTGGTACTGGGGCATTTGGCCCAAAGGCACTTTAACTTGCATCCTCCACCTTTTGGGTGGATGTCCTACTCTAAAAGCTGCTGCCCAAACAGAAATGCAAAAGTCCAAGCCAGAAGACAAAAGGAGCCTGACTGCTGTCCTGGTTTAGGAATGGTATTCTCCAATTTAGTACTCCTGCTAAAACCACACACTGCTTACCCCCTCCCCTTCCCAGTTGGAGTCACAAAAGGCAAAGATCACTGGTTGATATAAGAATAATGTACTGGAAACAGCAATGAGATACGAAAATGAACAGTAACAGCAACAGTATTAATAACAAAAGGTATAAGAAAATAAAGGATTCACACGGAAAGCCCGTGACAATAAATACCAAACAGCTCCCCCTAACATGTTTACTCAACAGGAACCCCTTTTCCTCTGAAGCAAGAGTCCCTTTCCCCCCACCCCTGGAAATTACATGAGGTGGTATAGATTAACCTGTGTGTCTTAGCCATGCCCCTTCCCAGCTACTGCAAAAATTATTCCTGTCCTGGTCAGAACCAGGACACTTCTCAGAACATAAAACTTAGAAAAAGCTGCCAGGATTGTAAATATTTCACACTGTGAAATGAGCTGATAAACAGGACCAAGCCATCCTTCCAGATGAGCACCTTAAGATATGAGAAGCACATTCCCTTACTGCTGCCTGGGTTTTGGTCCTAGCCCACTATGCAGCCAAGAGCCCAGTAGGCAAAAGTTTCAACAAGGGAATGAAGGATTCCCCAGTATAAACTCACAGCCTGATAACTGTTACTTCAAAAAACCCAGAAGATATGGGTTTAGTCTCTTCAAGATGAAGATGGAACTGAACCCATCTCCAAGCAATAAAGCCAAGGCTGGCCAGTACTTTTGGCTGAGACACATTACATTTTTTACAGAAGCCAAAGTTCTGAGGAGGGCAGTTGTCTCCAAAAAAGAAATGGTAGAACCCCTTCAAGTCTCACTACAAAGCTGGGCACTTTATAAGTGGAGTAGCCCTTAACATCACTCTTCCGTACTGAAGTTATTGACACTTCAGGCACCTCTGCACAATTTTAATTCTTTACCCTGCTTAACACAGACTGCTCCAAAACTGATAGAGTTACAGGACAAGATTATATGGGCTAAAAATAGTGCAACAAAAGCATAGCAGGGATTATTTAAGAAGCCTGTATTATTCCTTAACTTTAATTAGAACTTTGACCTTGGACAACCAAACTTGCCTAGAACAAATGCACCTAAGGAAGAACAAGGAATGAAAATCCAAGTGAAGTCCTTTCCATTATCCTAGCAGAGCTAAACAACATCCAGACCAGACATCCAAAATGTCTGAACACCAACAACATTCCTTCTTGTAGTGGGTTGATGCTGGCCACATGCCAGGCACCCACCAAAGCCGCTCTCTCACTCCCCTACACAGCTGCACAGGGGAGAGAAAATATAACAATTGATGAGTTCAGAAAAGGACCAGGAGAGATCACTCCCCAAATAACATCACAGGAAAAACAGACTTGAATTAGAGATATAAACTGAATTTATTGCTAACAAAACCAGAGCAGGATAATGAGAAGTAAAATAAAACCTTAAAAACACCTTCCCCTCACCCCTCCCTAATTCCCAGCTCTATCTCCTCCCCAAGTGGCAAAGGGAGACAGGGAATGGGGTTATGGTCAGTTCAGCACCTGTTGTTTCTCCTGCTGCTCAGGGAGAGGAGTTATTCCCCTGCTCCACGGTGAGGTCCCTCCCACGGGAGATAGTTCTCCACAAACTTCTCCAACATGAGTCCATCCCATGGGAGACAGTTCTCTGTGAACTGCTGCAATGTGGGTCACTTTTCCACAAGGTGCAGTCCTTAAAGGACAGGCTGCTCCAGTAGGGGCTCCTCTCTCCACAGGCCTCCNTCTTAAATATGTTATCACAGAGGCATTACCAACATTTCCAATTGGCCCATCCTTGACCAGCAGCACATCAGTCTTTGGAGCCGCAAGAGACTGGCTCTGCCAGACGTGGAGGAAGCTTCCATCATCTTCTCACAGAAGCCACCCCTGTAGCTGCTGCCCTCCCCCCCTTCAAACCATGCCATGCAAACCCAATACACTTCTTTACCATGGTTACATGTAAGAGCAGCATGGTTAAACTGAAAGCAGAATGTGAGCTGGATTGCTGGATCCCAAATTTGCATTAAAAAGGACACAGATGCTCTGTTTTCTTTGTGAATGCAAAGCTTCCTACTAAATATTCCATATTTTGTGAAGGAGGCTATAAAGTGCTCTTAAAATCCTGTCATGTCAAGTGGAAACACAACACAAGAGCTCTGAAGACAAGCTTTAAAAAGGATTTAAGCTCAGGGTTGGCAATCAGGCTGATGAAAGCATCAGTCTGAACAGGTTCCCATTCACCATTTAGCAGTGGAAGTACTACCAACATAAAAGCTTAATAGGTCACCACAAAATTTCAAAGGTTTGATCAAGAATTAAACAATAGGCAAACCACCTGTATTTTGCTAATTATTGCTAAGCAACATTAAGGCCAACAGTTTAGCCGAATTCAAAAGGGTTTAGGCATTATCTGGGTAGTAAGAACAGCCACAATTACATTAGCTAGGATAAAATAGTTAATAAAAGGATTAAAGTACTAAGCCTCGTGGCATGAGTCAGCCACTACATCATAGATAAATTGTTCTTTCCGATTGCTTTGCTTAGCATAAAGCAATTGAAACCATGCCCACTGTTCTAGCAACTGATAGTTAAATTCTACCAAGGATCAGCCCACAAAAACCAAAATCAAACTGGATTTCACTTGCTCAGGTTCAAGCTTCTCAAGAGAACTTGTTCAACTGTATATTACATTTATCTTGGAACAAAGGCAACTCACACCAAACTTTAGCTGATTTATATTCACAAATGCTTACAACACATTAAACTAGAATTGAAATGTTAACATCACAGGAGTTGTGATTTGGCTTTGAGGGTGTCACATGAATGAAACACCCAGACCATTACAACGAAACACCAACTCTAGTGATTTCAGTAACCAGCTACTACCTGGAGCTAGAGGGGAAAAACCAACACAGAACAAATCAAATGTCTTCAACAGGTTTGCCTTGTCCTGTCCTAAAACAGATCAACCAGAGAATATAGATCCTTCTCCATTTAGAAGATTTGTCTCCAGTGGGACTATTCATTAATTTTAGAAGAGTTTAACCACTTTAACCTCATACCTTGGACTGCAAGCTTTGGGTCCAGTGAAAGTCTGATAGAATAATTAAAGATGTGCAGAAACCAAATATTTTTAGCAGCCTCCCTTCCTTGCATCCAAAGAGCAGTTTAATTTGCCATTAGACCCATGAAACAACAGAGGAATTCAGACGAAGGAGCTATAGCTACCAAGTCATCTCCAGCTGAAGTGCCAGTTTCCATATACTCTCTTCAGAAACCCCAGACTACTCATGTGCCTAGTTTAAAAAGCTCTCTATATCAAGCTTCATTTTAACAAGAGGGTGGTTTTGATTGTACCAGGCCTTATTGTAACTTTTAGCTGTTAAAATAGTGAAAGTAGAAATTAAAAAAAAAAACCAAAAAACCAAAACCAAAACAGTTCCAAACAACAGAGCAGCCCACTGTTGGTACAGTATTCAAATAGTTCACATTAGGTGATCCAGGTTTCATCCCATACTCCCTCACTCTTTTTATTCAATTTTCTTTGCTCATGATAGGAAATATTTGGAAAATGTACCACTACTTTCAGAGGTGATTTATGAACCTTAATCTGTTGATCATGGTATCAGATGAAGTTTCAGAAGTCTTAAAAAGTCTCAAGTCTGGTATTTGAGAGTAGAACTTTCAGTGTAATAACATCTTGAAGGGTCAGAGGGAGATGTGAGACAGGTTAAAAGCTTATAAACCAATAAGGCAGTGGAAACCTAAACAGGAGTTTTTGCCATTGCTCCTTCAACAAAAGCTATTAATAAATAAGAAAAACAGCAATCAGTATCTGCATTACACCAGGGACTGTAATTTTTTTACTTTAACATTTCAGCACTGCAGAAGCTAATGTCACTCACCAAGGAATACTTCCTTCTAACTTACTAAGACTTTAGAAGTCAAATCAACTATTAACTATAACACTAGCTTACATTACTAGTAGAGAAAGTTAGAAGAGATTTTGCCACATTTTTAACACAAAGTAGAAATAGCTGATATGATGGAAGCTTTGAATGAATTAGCCACAGCATCAGCTGAATCTGCATCACAGTTACATCATTACCTGCTTAGTAACTTGAATGTGACCAGTAGAGCCAAGTAACTTTTAAATATGCAGGTTTAAAAAAATATATACAGAGATACTGTTCCTATTTCTAGATGTTTCCTAGTAAAAAGGTGATAGGAAATTGATCCTACCACCACCAGTTTTGTCTACTTCTGCCCTTTTCAGCAAGTAGTAGCTTATGAGCTTTCCACTTAGATTTGAATGAAGCTTTGACCGTGACTTTTCACAAGTCACTACGTAGAGAAGCTCAGAAATTGGTTATTAGATGAGAGGCAGAAAGTGTACACTTAATCTTCTAAAGTTTCTCTGAACACCTGGTGTTCTGTTTCAGTGCCTGTAGAAATACCTGTCATAGTTAACAGTTAAACAATTGTCTCAAACCCTGCTTGTTTTATTCAGCCAGTCTTTCTCTGCAGTTCGCTTTTTGTGCAAAGGTGAAAGAATTAAATGCTCCATAAAGAAACAAAAAGATTCAAACTTACCATTTTTACCTACAGAACCACAAAGTAGCATGTGCAATCATGATTAGCAAAACACACAGTCTGCAATTTATCTCTGACATGGAATAAAATTCTCACATTTTTTTGCATGCAAGACTGATTTTGCACTGGGTTTTGCTGCAATATTTGTATGACTACATTGAACAGTGGGACTGCAAAATGAAGCACTCCAGTAGTACCAGAATTCCTACCACATCAATCTGCCACTTTTTTTGGGAATGAATACACTCTGAGAGGTAAGCATTTCTCCCCAAGGATCTTGTATCATGCAACAAGAGGGAAGCCAGACACACCATCATTACAAGACAGGAACCATCAAGGTTACATCACTCAAGGATGCCACCACTGAAAACAGCAACTTTCTATTGTAGTCAAATCAATTTCTTGTACAAACCTCAAGTTGCTCGTTGGTCTGGGTTCTTCTATCAACCCATAACCATTTCTCAATCTTAACTTTTGCTTTTTATTTTCCTAGAGCTATTTAAGTGACTGTAGTTGCCAAGACAACCATTTAATCAACACCAGCACCTCAGCTCATCTATCCTGGGCTTTATGGATGCTGACTGCTTGTTCAGAGAAGATTTTCAGACATTAGACTGCTAATCAGTGTCTGTGGGAAAGTAAATTTTCTCATGCAGCAGCCTGAAGGCCGAGAGAGAAGATGGTAAACAACTTCTTGGTAAATAACTTGCACCTGGTGTTTGTGTCTGATGTTTTGAAAAGATGTTTTGAAATTGGTGTTGTTATTTAGTTAACCTATAGCGTTAAGGGATGTTATTCAATTAACCAATTGCGTGATGTCTTTGCGCAGCCATCTATAAAAAGCATGCGATCTAATAAACTGGACCTTCTTGCCTTCTGGATATTGGAGTCTGTCTCGTTCCTTGACCATCCTTAACACAACAGTGACATCTGGTGACGCCCGACGATTCTGCACCCAAGATCGAACGAAGGCGGCGAGTTCCAAACCGCGCCCCACCAGACTCTGGTCACTGGACTTTGAAATATAGCATTAACCCCCCATTCTCTGTTGAGAGGTACATGGCCCCTGGGAAAACGGGTAGCTAGACCTGGCCAGGGTGAGCTGGCCCGGGTGGGACGGGGTCCCCAGCATAGGATATCGATTTGTCCGCACCCGATAGTACCGAGGTGAAGCGGTGGCGGCAGGGGAAACAAAGACAGGTTTCCGATATGGGGAACCAACTCTCAACCGAAGAACAGACTGTGCTTTTGACATGGAAAACTATTAACGCTCATGGGAGTCACAATATCAGATCACTCCCTGTGTGCATTGCTTCATTGGGTGAATGCTCATGAAATTTCGGTAGATCCACAGACAGCGTTCAGCCTGCATTCCTGGCAGGAGCTTGGACACAGGTTGTGGTATGAAATTACGCAGGGAGACAAAGATGTGTTCCATCTAACCAAGACCTGGGGTGCCCTCTCTGAGTCACTGCAACATTGGACAGCTGGAGGAGGTGGAACTCATGGAGCCAGCTCAGACGGGGAGGCAGACGAGTTTTCTAGGGACACCGGAAACCTGGAAGCCAGGATGGGTGAGGGGGATGTGGGTGCTGTATCTTCGGCTCCGCTCGGACCCCTAAAAGGTACAGGAACTCCTAAAAAATCCTATCCCTCGCCCCGGGACTATGTCTCTCCAAAGCACCTCTCTCCCCGCGACTTTGTGATGCCAAAATACTCTACACCTGAGGAACGGCTTGCGTGGATGTCTGTAAAAGAGCGGCAGCCAGATCTTGAGGAGCGCCCCCCCTTCGCCCCTTCCACTCCTCCTTTCTCTGCTTTGCACATGGCCGCAGCGCAGCCTCTGCCGGGGATGGCTGGCGCCACAGGCAGCATCCTGCCTTCAGTTCCCCCGTTTCCATCTGCGGTGCTCGCCATCGCGCTGCAAGCGGCAGCATCCCCTCCTCCTGTGCGGCTGCCCGCGGCGCCTGCCATCATGCCACCCTCTGCCTCGGTGTTTGTAGCCCCCCTTACCTACGGCCGTCATGAGTGCCTCTACCCTGGGACACGGACAGTGATACCACGGATGAACAAAGGCGAAAATCTGCTCCACGGCAGGGGGGTGAAGCGGCAGCTGGGAGCCAGTGTTGGCGTGTAGAGGGAGCACTCCAGAGCTGCTCCTGGACACTTCCACCATGTCAGGTGACCATGTGTCCAAAGCACCCGAGACACTTCTGGGAATCAGTGAAATTATGAGCTCTGGAGAAGGGGGATTGGGATTTGCTGGAGAGGATGGGGATGCCAGAGGGTAGAATTGTTATGCACAAGGATGAGGTGGGAGGTGTGGATGGAAAAAATCAGGCAGTTACTACAGCATCTGAGGAAGACATGCAGGTGGATCAGGACGGCAGTGGAGCCTCGCAAGGGGGCATCCAAGCCTATCCTGTGTTTAAAGCTGCTCCAAATACGAACCGAGCTGACAGTCATGATGTTATAGCATAGAAGGTAGTCCAAGACTTACAAGATAAAGTGGCAAAATATGGGCTTGGTTCCCAAGAAGTTATGCAAGTCATCAGAGTGATAAACACTGATTTGCTTGCTCCATTTGATATTAAACATCTGGGCCAAGTATTGTTCCAACCTGTGCAATATGCAGTTTTTGAGTCTAACTGGAGGCAAATGGCTGAAAAGGCTGAACAAGAAAATACGCAATTGCCTCACAATGACCCTAGACATGCAGTTGGAGTAGAGGCTGTCATGGGAAAGGGTGTTCTTTCAAAACCTGATCTTCAAGCTACTTGGGATCCTCGGATCCTCGAGCAGGGTCAAAGGATCGGTATGAGAACATTGATAAAAACCATAGAAATGGCTGCTCCCAAGCCACCATATGTGAAAATAACCCAGGGGCACAAAAAATTATTCCTTCCATTCATAGAAAAAATCGCAGCTGCTTTAGAAAAACAAGTTGAGGATGACAACCTGAGACAGATGCTGTGTAAACAGCTAGCAAGAGATAATGCCAACGAAGATTGTAGAAAGATCATAGATGCTCTTCTGGGAGACCCTACATTGCCAGAAATGGTCCAAATATGTTCTAAGGTGGGGCCCTTAGACTATAAAATGTCTGCTTTGGCTGCTGTTCTGCGGCCATCTTGGACATGTTTCAAGTGTGGACAACAGGGACAGGTGAAAACTGAGTGCAAGCAGAAACAGGCAAAACAGAAGCAGAAAGAGAATAAGGGAGGTTTCTTGTGTGCTAGATGTGCTAAGCCAGGTCATTTTGCAAAACAGTGTAAATCTAAATACCATGCCAATGGTTAGCCTTTGACAGGCTCGGGAAACAGGACCAAGAGCGCATAGGGGAACTGCGCTCCGACCCAAGTAATTGCCCTGGGCATGGTACCAGAACAGGCCTACTCAGCCAGCTTAGAGGCAGTACCTGAGGAGCAGCCGAGATGGATGTACATACTGCAACAAGTCATCTTAGAATCCTGTCATGTATATAAGGTTCCCTTGGATGCATTTGGACTTTTGGGTCAAGGATTGAGTGCACTGCTTGTGGGGAGGTCTAGTGCAACCCTGCAAGGGATTTTTGTGCATCCAGGAGTCATTGATGCTGACTTTACAGGTCAGATTTGTCCTATGGTTTCCACACCCCACCCCTGCTGTCACTATCCCTGAAAAGACTTGCATTGCTCAACTTGTGACTTTTAAGACGTGTCCCCAGAACAAGCCAACAGAACCGTGGGGATGGCAGCTTCGGATCTACGGGACTGCCACAGATCTTCTGGACTGCAGACATCTCAAGCCAGCAGCCACAGATGACATGTACCCATATCCTACCGGATGCCAGCCCGCCTCAGATCCAGCTTCAAGGTTTGATCGACACAGGCGCTGACGTGACAATCGTCTCTTTCTCTGCGTGGCCTCCTACATGGCCTTTGGCTCCTGTGGGTTCAGCCATTGCAGGGTTGGGAGGAACAACACAGAGCTATTTAAGCCAGCGGCCTGTGCTGATAAAAAACCCAGAGGGACAAACAGCTGCAGTTTGGCCCTATGTCACTGCAGCTCCACTCAACCTTTGGGGGCAATGATGCCTTAGGTTTTAACTTTTATATTTTTCAAATCCTGTACTACTAGTGTGACTCTGAAGTTTTCTGTAGCTGTTAAGTGCTGTTTCTGTGCTAAGATAGACATAACAAAACCTCTAACTTGCCCTCCAAGGACACTCAGAACAAGAACTGTAAACCATCATCTTAGTAAGAGGGGGGCAGGCTTGGGGGAAATCACATTATTGGCTGGGTTCTGGTTGGTGAATTTATGTTGATATAAAAGTGTGAAGCACTCGTGACCTGTCGTCCATTTTGGGATCCATGGAGGCAGGACCCTCTGGAGCCCAAAGTGTGCACCTGAAGGCCTTTCAAATAAATACCACCTTTTTTCCTTTATTCCTGTCTAGTCTCTGTTTCTAGGTAGTCATTTAAGGCATCAGTGAGATGTATTGGCAGCCTGGGGGGTATGGATTGGAACACATTTTTGATGGGGATCACTCTGTTGAAGGCCACACAGTATCCTACGCTGCCTTTGCAGTGGCTAGTAGACACACCTATATGGAAAATCCAGTGGCCCCTACCAAAAGAAAAGTTAGTCATCCTTCATGAACTGGTTCAGGAACAATTACAACAGGGACACACTGAGTCTTCTACCAGTCCCTGGAATACTCCTGTTTTTGTTATTAAGAAAAAATCAGGGAAATGGAGGTTGTTACAAGACCTCTANTCAGGGAAATGGAGGTTGTTACAAGACCTCTAAAGTATCAGTGCTGTGATGGAAAGTATGGGGGCATTGCAGCCTGGTATGCCTTCACTCATCATGATCCCAACGGGGTGGGAAATTCTGATCATCGATTTTAAGGATTGTTTTTTCACGATTCCTTTGCATCCAAATGACAA
>VZTN01024181.1:1634-38089 GCA_013400515.1 Erpornis zantholeuca
AATAAAGGAGCTTTAAAGAGAAGCAATGGTTAGGGACACCTTTCATTATTAGGAATGGGATTACTTTCCAACAGTTATACACTGGTGTATATCATACATGTCCCTCGGAAACTCCAGTGTGTCTTAGTGGCAAGACTATGAAAATCTGGGGAAATTTGTTGCCTAAACATATGTACGCAGTGTTATATGAGATGCTCTAGGTTTTACCAAGATATCTGTACAGGGCTGGCACATATGACATTGTATATCCAGGAGATACAACTCCTTCAGCATACACTTCAGGGGGTCCAAGATGGCACTACCTCTAGGGAATTGAATCCTCTGTCTCATCAAGAAAATCGGCAAAGTGTCTGGGGAGCTATTCAGCACAGCAAATATAGGAGTTTGTACTATTTGAGAATGGTTCGAACACGTCTTGACCTTACAGAATATAATTTAATCACCTAAATATTGGCAGTTAGTGTTATTTGAGTTGTTATAGGGAAACTTTGCTGACTGCTGAGCCAGAGCGATCTGGATTGCCATGTTTTATGCACCAGTCCTGAAAAGATGCCTCAGATAACCAAGGATTTTCTGTGAAATGATGTTAAGCTGTAAATGTCTGTAGTCAAGAAATAAGGCTTTATTTGTTAAAACAGATCAAAACTCAAGTTATTTTAGAGAATGATTGAAACTGAAATAAAGGACTCTTTTTTTGGAAGGTAATGTCATAATGCATAATGCCTGCAACTTGAAATCAGACAAAGTCAAACTAAGGTTATTCACCCACTTTCTGGTATGAGTAATCACAAGTAACATTAGAATATTATGTCAATAAATAATCTTGATTCACTACAAATTCCTTTGAGATTTTATATACTTTGATTTATATTAAAGTGTGCTCTAATTCAGGTCCAGATACTGGACTTCAAGAACAAATAAATCCATTTTATTTCATTAGATAATGAAATTATTATGCAAATAATCAGAGTAGGTCATAGAACACATACTTGGGTTGTGACCTGGAGGCCTATAATATTTTTTGGAGTTCAAGGCTTCTTGGAATGGTGTTAAAAGAGTTTGACAGTACCTGAGAGCAAGGACACATCAGGGAATATAGTGTCAGCTTTGAACTAAGATCAAGAATTGCATGTTTACAAAGAATAAAACAGCACTTGTTGGAAATAACAACTCAAGAAGAGAAAGAGAGGAATTTGTAGGTATTCATTTTCATTTATATCTAATTGGAAGGTGCTGCCACTTTCACTGCTTTGTGTACCACAACTCCTATTTTCATGATGGATATCTCTAGAGTAAAAGTGACAATTCAGCAATAATGGGGTATTTCTTCCTCAAAATATAAAAATATAGAGGGAGACATCTGCAAGAATGCTATCAATAGCCTGCATGAACTACTCACTATATTTCATTTGTGAAATATTTCAGAAAAAGACAGTTTCCCTTTTATAGAGGGTATCCACGACAGAAGACTTTGTGCAACTTTGAAAATTCTTTCTCTCCAGTGGAGGCATGGAAATGACAAGATAGAAGGCCAGGTTGACCAGTTTTGTCTGTCCCTGGTGTTTATTATTCCTGATAAGAATAAGCTGGTGAAAGACTTAAAGGCCGGTTTGTGTAAATGCCATCTTTTGTTTACTCTTTAACTTGACAGTCTCTGATTTCCTAGACACACAATAGGAATGTAGGAGGAAAGTTAGCTATTACTCACAGTCTGATGTCAGTTTAAGCATTCACAACCTGTCACATCTTGTAAAAACCAAAGATGCAAATCAGTCTTTCTCTGCAGTGGCTCAAAAAACTGTGCCAGGTGGAAGGCATTCTTTTTATGCTTGAATTGCTTGAAGAGCAACATAAATCTATTAGTAAGTGTTTATTAATACCACTAATGATCTTCTCCCTACCACTGAGAAAATACAGAATACACAACATCTAGAAATTTGCAAACACCTTAAGGAGACCTTTAAAATAAAGCCCAATTAAATCATAGAACTTTCTTACAAGTTTATTTTTTTCTAAGTCAAAATTATATGGAATTACCTTGTCCCTTTCATTTTCTCACCACTGGTTTTGCTCACTTCTTCAGTGATGACTGATTCAAAGATGACTTCAGTAATCTACATTTGGTTTTATATTGCATGGACCTTTTCAAGTCATAATTTTCTAAATAAATTGTCACTAACATACAAAAAATGTTTATATCTTTATATCTCTGTCAATTTGTCCCCATTTACTCATACAAATGTTCATGTTTCTTTAAACCTCAGGGTTTTTAATCTTTCATTTATGTACAAAGCACGTAACACAAAGTGCTACTGTTGATCTGAGAGTAGTCTTTTAGCAAAACATAACATCTAAATAAATTTTCTAGCTTGAAGTATTAGAGTACATGCAGTTCCATGGTTTTTTTTAACATAAGACATTGGTTTGTGCATATTAAAGATTTATCATTATTTTGACATGTAGCTTTGCAAGATACTCTTTCTGATTTTATGAGGTGTTAATACACAATGGCCACAACAATGACCCAGACTTTAAGTATGAAGATTTTCCTTTTTTCCTTTTAGTTTTACCTTTCTTTTAGTGTCTGTATGACCCTGTGCAATTCAATTTATGAGTTATTAATGAAATGGAAAATAATAGATGTTTTAAAAGGTCTATGACAAAAGAGCAATAGTTTGCTCTCTCAGAGGGGTGTCTACCATACTACTTCCACAATCCAGACTAAAGACTCTTCTTTTATATTTCACTGTCTGTCTTCCAAATGCATCATTTGCAACTTGAGTCGAGCTGTTTTCATTTGATCCTCTGAACACCAGGCTTCCTCACTGGCTCTGTGAAGCATAGCTCTGCATTTTATCTATGGACTTACATTCTGTATTACGTGATTTGCACATTTTTGCTATCAGGATTGTTACACGATCATTTTACAGCAAAAGAGAATAATTTAGACTTTACAATGGATAGGATTTAACATATGTGCAGAAAAATGTTTCAGATCCATCTATTCTCAAAGAATTTAAATTGTCACTTAAAAAAAAATTGTAATACTTACACTTTCCATGATGTTCCTCGATAAGATAGTGAACTCCATAGGTTATGGACAAGAAAGCACTATATGTAAGTAGACCTCTAAATTTAAACAAAATTAGCATGTAAGTATGATAGTTAAAAAAATATTATGAGAATTTTGCTAGTACTAATTGAAGCTTATTTTCTTTCAACACAACAGTTTATATTTTAAATAAAAAACTAAGGAAATGAAAATATGACTTTTTCAATATTAAAAAAAGTGTTCTATCTTTGCAAACATTTTTGACAATTCAATTCTCATCATAGCAAATGTGAGTGGGACTGAATTTCAGTGGCTTAATTAAAATATTTTTAGTTGAATGATATCCAAACTCTATATTATTTTTATGATCTAATTTTATTTCTTAATGTTGGGAACAGTCAAGTACTTTCTGAAAGCATTTTTCAGACATATGGTGCAGTATGCTTGTACCACTGAATGCCATCTGCTGTCTAGGCTTAAATGTACACTAATTTTACTTTTAATTCATAATGAACATGAAGAATGAATGTGACCCATGTACTGCAATTTGGCTAAGTCATTGGCAGGTGTACATTTAAGGCATAAAACATATTTGTAATTATAAAATGGCTATTTACAAGTTCCCAGGTGGGTAGGTAGCTATTAGTAACAAATAATTGCATGCCAGCCCTTTATGCTCCCAACCACTGTACTGGGACAAAAGCTATAAAGATGAAAGTATGATGCATTACTTTACTAATAAGCATTTAAGAGTTGTACAATCTGCATTGCCAAATTTAAACCCAAGAAAGACTTTAAAGCATTTGTTTAACATGTAAATGGAGATCAGAATTCGGAACATAAAGGATCTCCAAGAAAAGTTAATGTCTGCACATGCTCTAATTTATCTTCCTTTACACCACAAGATCACAAATTATCCAGAGCAAGTAATGCTGACAACTTTGACCTTCATCCAGAAAAAAAGCTTAACAGTGTAGTAAAGGTAGCAAATCTTGAATGATTTGTCAGGAATTTGATAGCTAATCACAATGGTGAATTGCATTAAAATGTATGTATTAAAATATCTTCAATGAAAACAGTGACAGACCAAATCTTTTGAGGAGGAGCTGAGACCTGGGGTTGTTTAGTCTGGAGAAAGGGAAACTCAAGGTACACCTTATCACTCTTCAACTACATGAAAGGAAACTGTAGCAAGGTGGGGCTCCTTCTCTACTCTCTGGTAATCTGTGATGGGACAAGATGAAACAGCCTCAAGTTGCAACAGGGAGGTTTAGATTAGATATTAGGAAAAAATTTCTTCACCAAAAGAGCTTTCAAGCATCAGAAGAGGCTGTGCAGGGAAGTGGAGGAGTCACCATCCCTTAAGGTACTTAAAGGCTGTGAAGGTGTGGCACTCTAGGGACATGGTTTAGTAATGGACTCGGCAGTGTCAGGTTTACAGTTGAATACATGATCTTAAAGACCTTTTTCAGCCTAAATGATTGATTAAAAAATGTAAAAAACATTCTCCCAAATTAACTGGACAAAAATCTTTGAATGTTTAATGTCACAGCCATGACTTGCTAAATTGTAACGCATTTAATAAGGAAGAAATAGTTCATGTAACTAATTGAACTGGCATAGAAATAGAAGTTTTCTGGCTTTTCCTCTTCCCATTGAAAAATAGACTAACTTAGTCATACTGTTTTTGTTGTATTTCTGGCTGGCTTTGTGCTATCTCCTAGCAATTTATTTAGTCATTGGTGGCTGTGATTTTTAACAAAAGGTTATAACTTTTGAGGCTGTGCCTATGCTCCTTTTCTTAGGAGAAAATCCCCTTTTTTGTAAATTATCCATTTCAGGGGAATTGCTACATTGTGGTCTAATAGTTTGTTATATAGTTCACTTGTGGCATCCCCTCTTGTCAGAAGCTTAGTAAGGAAGAGAAAAAAATACTGGGCAGTGTACTGGCATGATGATTTTTAACTGCTGATGGGCAGCCTCCATAGCACTCCTTACATATGTTACCACAGAGTTTCTACCAATGTGACTGAAGGGCTTGGTTTTGGCCAGCAGACAATCCATCTTGGAGCCATTTGGAACTATCTCTTATGAACATTTGGAAAGCTTCTGATGTGTTCTCACTGAAGACACCCCTGCTACAGTCCAGCAGCTGCCAAAACCTTGCCACCTAAACCTAATTCATACATATTGTTACCCTACATGCTAATGCTCTGCAGACTCACACATCTACTCTGGGTGGGGGTGTCCTTATTCTTTGCCTGCTCTGCAGAGCTATGCTGCTGACAGAATTGCTGCATGCATGTTGCAGTTAAAAATAATTTTTTCTATTTCCATTATATGCACAACTTCCATTTTCAGTAGTGAAAAATACATCAGCCATTTCATCATCCCCTGGATCTCTTCTCTTCCCAACTTTTTGCAACAAGTATGTGTTACACATCTCATGTATAATTCACAGTGAATAGATCTCACATTTACACCTTACTACGTTTGCATATCAGCATAAATTCACCAATTAAAACTTTAGCTAATAATGTATTTTCTCCAAGCTTACACCCTCTTCTCAAGATGTTAGTTTACACATTTTGGGCCTTGGAGAGTCTGGGTGCCCTTGGAGAGAAAGCTAGAGAGGCTTTGTTATGTCTATCTTAGCATAAGAGTGTGGCAGCTATCGAGGTACAAGACATTTCAGAGTTACACTAGGCAGTGAGTATTTGAAAAATACAAAAGTTAAAACCTAAGGCATCATGACAACTATTATTATTATTATTATTACTATTATTATTATACTGTGAACCTGTATAAGCAGCAATACCATTCCTTAGATGAACAAAAGCCTGACTTTCACCAGACATGGATTTTTATTTCAGTGTTCTGTGAGAATAAAGTTGTAACCTAGAATGTATGAGCCAGTCCTTTGGGACCTCTGTAGGTGAGGTTTTGCTTGTAGCTTGCTAGGCACCTGACCAAGCCACCAAAACAGAAAGAGTACTGCAAGGATGTCACGGTTGGACACTGGCCCAGTGCCAGGCACCCACAAGAGATGCTCACTCATCCTCCCCTGCCACAGCTGGGCAGAGGAGGGAAAAGGAAAAAAAATTAAGCAACGCTTCATGAGTGAGATAAGGAGTGGGAGAAACACTTCAAGGGTGAAACAGGCTCAACTTAAGTTGGGAAGTGAATTTATTACTAACAGAATCAGAGGAGGATAATGAGAAATAAAATAAGCCCTTAAAACACCTTCCCTGCCCCAGCCCTGCCCTCTTTCCACCAACACTGTAGGGAGAGAGGGAATGAGGCTTTGGTCAGTTCATCACTGAGATTCTCTTCCACTGCTCTGGGAGAGAAGTCCTTCCCCTGTGAGGCCGTGGGATCCCTCCCACAGGAGACAGATCTCTGTGAACTTCCCCAGCTTGGGTCCACTCTCACAAGCAGCAGTCCTATCACACCTGCTGCAATGTGAATTCCCCCCAGGGGCACACAGTCCTCCCAAAACTGCTGCACCGTGGGTCTCTCTTTCCATGGGGTGCAGTCCTCCAAGGACAGGCTGCTCCAGCCTGGGAGCAGGGCCCTCTCTCTCCCCAGGGTCTCCCACTGGATCACAGCCCCCTCCAGGTATCCACCTGCTCCGGCATGGGCACCTCCCCACAGGCTGTGTATGGATCTCTGCATCCCCGTGGATCCCCATGGGCTGTGGGTGGATCTCTGCATCCCCTGTGGATCCCCAAGGGCTGTGGGTGGATCTCTGCATCCCCCATGGATCCCCACAGGCTGTGGGTGGATCTCTGCATCCCCGTGGATCCCCAGGGGCTGTGGGTGGATCTCTGCATCCCCCATGGATCCCCATGGGCTGTGGGTGGATCTCTGCATCCCCCGTGGATCCCCATGGGCTGTGGGTGGATCTCTGCATCCCCTGTGGATCCCCAAGGGCTGTGGGTGGATCTCTGCATCCCCCATGGATCCCCACAGGCTGTGGGTGGATCTCTGCATCCCCGTGGATCCCCAGGGGCTGTGGGTGGATCTCTGCATCCCCCATGGATCCCCATGGGCTGTGGGTGGATCTCTGCATCCCCCGTGGATCCCCATGGGCTGTGGGTGGATCTCTGCATCCCCTGTGGATCCCCAAGGGCTGTGGGTGGATCTCTGCATCCCCCATGGATCCCCACAGGCTGTGGGTGGATCTCTGCATCCCCGTGGATCCCCAGGGGCTGTGGGTGGATCTCTGCATCCCCCATGGATCCCCATGGGCTGTGGGTGGATCTCTGCATCCCCCGTGGATCCCCATGGGCTGTGGGTGGATCTCTGCATCCCCCATGGACCCCCACAGGCTGTGGGTGGATCTCTGCATCCCCCGTGGATCCCCATGGGCTGTGGGTGGATCTCTGCATCCCCTGTGGATCCCCAGGGGCTGTAGATGGATCTCTGCATCCCCTGTGGACCCCCAAGGGCTGCAGGGGCACAGCTCCCTCACCATGGTTTGCACCATGGCCTGCAGAGGAACCTCGGCTCTGGCACCTGGAGCTCCTCCTGCCCCTCCTTCTCCACCAACCTTGGTGTCACCATGTTGTTTTCCCTCACATGCTCTCCCCTCCTCCTCTTCTCTGACTAGAATCCAAAATCTTGTGACTTTCTTTTGATTTTCTTCTTAAATATGTCATCACAGAGGCATTACCAACATCTCTCACAGGCCCAGTTTTGGCCAGCAGCATGTCCATTTTCAGAGCCATCAGGGATTGTCTCTGCTGGACATGGTGGAAGCTTCCAGCAGCTTCCTCACAGGAGCCATCTCTGTGGCCCCTGCTACCAAAAATCAGGCTGTGCCAAACCAATACAAAAGTGAAACAGGAAGTGCTGTGGCCAAGATATTAATACTCTCCAAGACAGGAGGGTAATTTCTTTGAGCAGGCTCTTGTCTAGTCCTGTGGATTACTACAGACCAGATGGCATTGGAAGTACTTCTTTTTGCAGAATTTTTTTTAAAAACATTATCGTTTGTCCACTCAAATGTGTCTGTGACATAACCAAAGTAAAGTGTGTGCATAAATTTAGAAGGCTTAAAAAGTACATTTCTGAATCAAAGTAAAGCAACTCTACAGATTCCTACAGTAGTTTATGCCTTATTTCCATTATTAGTGTAAATGCTCGTGTATGTTCCTAGTGAAATAAACAATCTAGGGCACCACTAGAGAACTGGTCGCTGATTTCAATCTGCATATAGGAAAGTTGGATGAAATGTAGCTCTGCCATAATGATAAATAACCACCAAAATGCATATACAACTTCTTTTTTATGACTGGGGCAATTACTTTCCTTAAATAAAGCTGATATCTCTTTTATAGAAATGGGTACTGAAGTCTTAATCTTGAGCTGTTTTGCCTTTACTTTGCCTTACTCTTTACTTAAGAGTAAAAATGCTTCAGAAGCACAAATATGAGCTGGTTTGAATTAAAAATTATAAGAAATCATTGCTGAAATGTTTATTAAAAGTAGATATAACTCATTTTTCAAGAGATGTAGTAGCTAAATTTACATGTATTGAAATCTTCTAATTTATTATTGTTGTATAGTGTAAGCTTCTAAGCACCCACTAAATGAAGATTTTTTTTTCCCCACTTAGATTTATGTCTTTAAATTTAGAAGACTGATAAATTAATAGTACTCCAGGCTCACTTTACAATCAGAAGAAAGAAATGAGAAATCTCCAGAGGGACAATTCTTATAAGATCCAATTTGGTTTCTGGAGGCGCTTCACTCTTTTTATTGATTACATAAAGAGCCCTGACACTTTTCTAATGGGAAGGATGAAACTGAACTACAATAACTAGGGGTGTTCTTTAAAGTGAATTAGCAGTGCTTCCTAATTTTTCTTAATTTCCTATCTTGCCTATTTTGCTTACTATTTTACAGCAACTGTGCATATAAGTTAAAAATGGCTAGTGTCTTTTTTTGACTAAGTATATTCTTTAGAAATCATGTAATCATAGAATAGTTTCAGTTGGAAGGGACCTTAAATATCATCTAGTTCCAACCATCCACTTCCATAAGCACGGACACCTTTAATTAGACCAGGTTGCTCAGAACCTCATCTAACCTGGCTTTAAACACTTCCAGGGATGGGGCATCCACAATTTCTCTGAGCAACCTTCCCCCTGTCACCTCCTTCACAATGAAGAATTTCTTCCTAATACCTAATTCGAAATTATTCTATTTCACTTTGAAGTCTTTCCCCCTTTTCTTGGCACTAGAGCCCCTGTAAAAAGTCGCTCTTCATCTTTCTTGTAGACTCCTTTCAGGTATGGGAAGGCTGCAATTAGGACACCTTGAAGTCATTTCATTTCCAGGCTGAATAATCCCAATTCTCTCAGCCTTCCCTCATAGGTGAGATGCTACATCCCTCTAATCATCCTAGTAGCAACCCCTCCACCTCTCCTTCTTCATCTGTTCCTTATGAATGGCCATTGATAGTCTCAGCTCAGCCATGGGGTTCATCCCACCAAGTTTCAGTAAGTGCAACAAGGTCATAAATTTCTAGCAGCAAGGTGGCTCCCAACTCTTCCTGTTTGCTGCTCTTGCTGCATGCATTGGTGTAAAAGCACCTCAGCTGGGCTACTGGACACACTGCCTTCCTAGAGGAACACCTCTTAATTCCTTTGAGATATTTTCCTGGTGTTTTCCTGTTGGCTTCTGTTACCAGATGAGTCCCTGGCTCATCTCTGCAAGACTGCAAAGGTGCTCTGTTGTGGCCAGCACTTTTCAGAGCCACTGGCAGAAGGCCCTCAGTAGCATCCCATCCCTCTAACCTTTGCATATTATCCCACAGCTTGCCAGGAACAAACCTGATACATCTAATTTAAATACCCGATATGTCTCTTGTCACATCTAATTTAAAACTCTTCCAATAATCCTTGCTGTTTCCTGATCAAAGACTTTCCCTTCTTGCTGAGAAAGGTGAGTCTTGTCTGATGACTGGATGCCTAGAGCTGCACAGATCATTCTATTGTCAAAAAACCAAAACCTTTGTTGGTGACGCCAGACATGGAACCATGTATTAATAGACTCAGTCCATCTGTTTCTTTCTAATATTACTCCCTTCAACTGGAAGTACTGAAGAGAATAAAGCTTGTGCCCTAGAATCACCTATCAATCATCCCAAGGTCCTAAATTTCTTCTTGATTGCCCTTGGACTACTTGTTGCAACTTCATCTCTCACTCCCTGCATGGAAGATCAGTCATGGGTAGTAGTCTGAGGGCTGCATCAGTCTAGGAAGTTTTCTGAAGACATTAAATCTATTTTTATAATAAAGCAAGTAAATATAGAAAAGTAAACTCTTTTTCTTTATTCTTTGACTACCAATAATACAGTTTTTATAGTCTTTCCATCATAAATGTTTCTTGGAGCATATGGCCAAAGAAGTATGTTTCCCCCCACTTGCTTCCACTTGCTTAGTGGAAAAATATGGCACATCATTTTCCACCTTTTTAATTTACATTCTATTATTTTATATGTCTGATAAGGATAAATGATCTCAACACCTTTTTTTTTCAGAAAAAATCACCATTTATAATATTATGGGCAAAATTTTATAATAGGCTAGACCATCTATGTATTTAGAACACACTGAACTCTTGAAACTATCAACAGATTCAGTCCTCATGGGCTTTGAAATTTGACTTTTTTGATCATAGGCTTCAGCTACTATGTCAGCACTTTGTCTTAAACTTCACTGCCAGCTTTTCTAGTCAGCATAAAATACTGTAACCAATACCTTCACAATGCTGTAGAGGTTTAGAGATTTTAGGCTGCCTAGTCCATATGTTTTACATAACATTGGAGTAGTTCATTATCTTTAGTGTTTTTATTCTCAAATGTCACATGTGGAATAAAGTATTCTTGTCTCAGTTTCCAAAAAGGCTAGTACTTGTTCATTGAGAATTTAAAAGCTAAATTCAGCTACCTAAACATGGTGACAGTTAAACATATCCTGACAGTCTGCATACGAATAGTTAGCTATGGTTAGAGTACTCAGATAGCAGGCATCCTGCAATCTGGGATGATTCAGACTCACATCTTGAAAGAGTGGATGAACCACTGTACTAATTAATATGCTAATACAGTACTGCTCTGTTTAATTTATACACCCATGAAAGCAAAAATCATGGCTTCAGGAACCCTGTGTCTCTATTTTACTGATTTCATTTAATCTTACCAAAAGCCTCCAGTGCCTACTTCATTATCTGTTGAAGTCCCTTAAATTAATTTATTTGTTAATTTATTGTATGAAATCAATTAAGTTACAGTTTTTATTATCCTATGATGTAAAATCATGAATATTTATCATACATATGATAAAAAGTTTGGGACAGCAGAATCAAGCAAGCCCAAAAGAGAGGATAAGACTGTTGGATAAGAAAATCTTTGCAACAGTGTAGATGTGGAGGAGAATGAAATATGAGAATCAGAAAATAGTTTTGGGGGGAAAATAAGAGGAAATTCATGAGAATATTAAATGTGAGGACTGAACACTAAGAAAAAGGGGAAAGAAATGAATGAAAAAACAATTATCTTCTAGAATGGACATAATGGATACCAGGGAAAAAACATCACTAAAATCCAAGCAGTTCTTTACACCATATACAGTTTTTTGTGTTTTGTATACGACAATGGCATCACAGATTTGACAAGAAATAACTTAAAGGCAGTCACAGAGTAGTTAAGATTGGAAGGAACCTCTAGAAGTCATCTTGTCTGTCTCCATGCTCCAGCAGGTTTACCTAGAGCAGGTTGCCCAGCATCAGTTATATATCAGCTGCAAACTTGCTGAGGGTACTCTCTTCCCTGCTATCCAGATCAATAATGAATGTGTGTTCTGGTTTGAAAGGACAAACCAGTGGGAGACACCAAGTCAGAATAACAATTTATTAAGAAAATTAGAATAAAGGCAGGGAAAGGAAAAGGAAAGAAAAGAAAACAAAAGAAAAATAAACACACTGGTTTAAACTGGCAGAGCCAGATACAACCTGGCACCCTGTTAGTCAGGGTAGCAGTAGCAGTCCAAAGGGATGGTGGCNTAACAGGAGATAGTGTAGGAGCCAGTTATCTCTGAGTCATGTGCCCGGCACTGATGGGCCATTAACAAAAGATAACACAGAGGGAGGAGGCAGGGAGGTCTCTCCCACCTGGTTTTAACAGAAACCTGAAGATGGTCATAGAATACACCCCCCTGGATACATTTTACATTATAACCCAGGACAATGTGTTAAACAGCACTGGAAGCAGTCAGTAATCACCCCTGGGATGCACACCTACCTACTGCATTTCAACTAGACATTGTTCTATCAACCAACACCCTCTTGTCCTGGCTTCCCATCAGTGTACAACCCACCTGCTGATCTGGCCCACACAACAGTTTGTCTCTTTGAATCTTATGAGAGACAGTGTCAAAGAATTTACTGAAGTCCAGGTGGACAGTAACAACTGCTTTCTCCTCATCAACCATGCCAGTCATTTCACTGCAGAATGCAGTGATGTTTTCCCCTTCATGAAGCCATGCTGACTATTCTTGTTCATTTTTGTTTCCTTATTACTTCTGTTCATATCATTCAGTGTCCATTTTGTTTTCACTATCTTTGGGGCACTGTAAAAGATAAAATTTCTTCAGCGTTTGAGTTTTTATTACCTTCGTGACATTTAAATCTTTCCTACATGATACAGTATCAGAAGTAGTCATGAGATATGATAAAGTGATTATGAAGTTTAATCAGTAATACTATAAAATAGTTTATTTTGAAAGGTTTAACATGTTCAATAATTATTTAATTTATAACTTCTGTTTCATTCTTCAGGAGTCAAAAATACGTTGAGGGGATATCCCTGCTTACAAGTAAAATGGTACAGATTTTGTGGAAAAGTATTTTTTACGGTGGATGGAAGCAGATGTCTTTTTGACTCATAGTTTTTCTAAATTTAACAATGACAAGCATTATGCAAGACAACTTCATAGTTTTATTTGAGATTGCGGGACCAGAATATTCCACTAATCTCCTTGGCTCCTATAGTTTTGTTTGATCAAGTAGGAGTTCCACTTGAAATAATCTAAAAAATAGTAAATGAAGCCATTGGTTCACAAAATATTCTGAGTTTGAAAGGATCTATGAGGATCATTGACTGTCACACAGGACAACATTAAAGTTAAACCATTTTTCCTGAGAAAGACCACAAAGATGATCGAATGGCTGGAGATCCTCTCCTATGAAGAGAGGATGAGAAAGCTGTGACAGTTTCTCCTGGATAAAAGAGGCATCCAATGAGACTTAACAGCATCTTATGGGGGAGATGGGTGTGGGTTGGGTGTTGGACCTAGATGATCTTTCAAGTCTCTACCAACACAAACCATTCTACGAGCTAAGAGCATTGTTCAAATTCTTCTTGAGCACCAACAGGCTTGGGGCTATGACCACTTTCCTAGGAAGCTTGTTCTAGCACTTGACCACCCTCTCAGTGGTGATACACAGCCATTCCCTCACATCCTCTCACTGGACACAACAGAGAAAAAAACAAACACGGATAAAACCTTCCCTTCATTCACTAAATGGATAAACTTATCATAAAAGTATAGTAAGTTAATAAGGCATGATTTTTGCTTCATGAAGCCATGTTGTCTTTGATCAACGGCTGCATTACCTTGCAATGCTTTTCAAAAACTCCCAGAATAATTCTAGACATAATTTTACCAAACACGGAAGTGAATCTGAAAGTCTTATAATTACCAGGGTCTTCCTTCTTGTCCTTGGAAACTTGAAAAATATTTGCTGACTTTCACCCTCCAGATTTCCAAAACTATACTTCCAGTTCCAGGACCTCCTAAATGTTATGTATGAGCATCTGGGAAGGCAAGGTAGATGCACAGAAACAACAAAGTGTGGTTCCACCGTCAATCATCATCTCAGAATTCTGGATACTCCTCCACCTGTTTCACTTTTTTCTTCTATCTGTCCAGATCTCTCAGTCACTCTTTCTGCTGCCCTCAGACACAAGTGGAAACCTCAGGCACACTCTGCAACCAGAAATCTGGATGGCTGCTTCCCTTGGGAGCTTTGTTTGGGTAGCTGCACTGGGTGCAAGTACCACAGGAGGGGCAGAAGACACGACATTCTATTGTGTGGTCACCATTATTAGAGCTTCCAATGGGGAGATTATGGCTGGGAGCAAGACTTTGGGATCAGGCAATCTGGTTGGTGAGGCTGCAGATGCCCAGCATCTTTGGTGTCCTTCAGCAGATTATCATCCTTGCTGGTGTCTGGTATCTCCACACACACAGCCCAAGGCTTTCATGGGTTCAGAAACCCCCTCAGACACTCCCCTCCAAGGTACATCATAAGGTTCGCTTGGTAACTGCTGCTGCTAATCTCGGCTTGCTATGGTTTGACTGTGATACAGGCATGATGTTTGACTTCTGAAAGAGTCTATATCAGGATTTGTGCATCTTCTAATGATTAGGCTGCACCAGAGGACAGTATTGGTAGGTAATGTTAGAAATAAACCCAACCAAATAAACAAAAAATAAAAAAACCCAACCAACAAAATAAATCAAAAGAAGACTTTTTTTTCGTGGCCTGGTAACTAAGACATTTTCATGGTTTAACCCCAACCAACAGCCAGGTCCCATGCAGCCGCTTGCTCCCTCCCTCAGCAATGGAATAGGGGAGAGAACTGGAAGGATAAAAGCTAGAAAATTCATGGGTTGAGATAAAGAGAGTTTAGTAGGGAAAGCAAAAGTCTCAGACATAAGCAAAGCAAAACAAGGAATTCATCCACTACTTCCCATAGGCAGGCAGGCAGGTATTCAGCCAGCTCCAAGAGAGCACAGCCCCATCACACGTAATGGTGACTTGGGAAGATGAACACTATCACTCCTGCTTCTTCCCCCCAGCTTTATATACTGAGCATGATGTCATATGGTCTGGAATACCCCTTGGTCAGTTTGGGTTACCTGTCCCGGCTGTGTCTCCTCCCAGCCTCCCATGCATCCCCAAGTTCTTTGCAAGCGTATCAGTATGAAAAGCAGAAAAATCCTTGGCTCTGTGAAAGCCCTGATCAACAATTAAAAAATCATCAACCTTGTGCTCAGACACAAAGCACAGTTCCATACAGCCACTGTGAAGAAAATTGCCCTCAACCAAAACCAGCACAGACATCTTTCCAGTAGGTAGAATATGTAGGTTCAAACTTCCTCAAGATAAGAAAAAATCTAGCATCCAATTCACTTCCATTAATCTATGGTCTACAAAATAGACACAAGCTTGGCTGTAGCCCTAAACCCATCTAGCATCTGTCTCTCCAGAATAGTTCTGTGAGACTACAGTTAGATATCCAAGGAACTTTCTGGCTAAGTAAGAAAATGTCCAATGAAATTAGAGGAATACTGGGAGGTCTTGAAAAGAAGACAGACCAAATCATTATTCGGACTCAGTCATCTAAAACCTGCACTAAATTGGATGGGGTTTAAGCAGTTTGAAACCTTGAGCTGTTAAATGATTGAATTACTAGATGCCATAAACACTGGCAGCTGGCCAAATTGAAAAATATGATGATAACTAGCTTTGTTCCACTTTTAACAGCTCATTACAGCATGAGAAATGAAACTGCCATGTTATTCCCTGTCACAGATGGTATGCACAGGTTGAAATTAGTATTTATTAAAGCAATATCATTCCTTTTATCCATACTTTCCTTTTATCTTACGGAAAGAGGCAGGTGATTGACAATTTTTAAAAGAAAATGGCCTAAGCCTTCTCACCCTCTTTAAATGGCTATATTCATAAAAGAAAATTCATACTTAAAGGTGATATTTTAAAAATGTTTCTTAGAACAAAGCAGGAAAAAACCCAAGATAGTCATTTTTAGGTAATTTCAGTTTGAAAATAGTTGAACGTGGCTGTCATATTATACAAAT
This sequence comes from Erpornis zantholeuca, assembly GCA_013400515.1. Lineage (NCBI taxonomy): Eukaryota > Metazoa > Chordata > Aves > Passeriformes > Timaliidae > Erpornis > Erpornis zantholeuca. Next base: position 17,643 of record VZTN01024181.1, read on the forward strand.
CATAGGACTTCTGCTGAAAAGTTAGAGCAACCATATAATTTCCTGAAAATAGTTCTTAAAGGATGTGATGTCAATCAATGTTCTAATTTCTTTATTTCACAAAAAAATTAAGGTTATGACTCATACTTTTTCTCTTTTTCTCTAGTGATGTGCGGAAAGACTCCACAACTCCTAAGTTACGAAGCAGGTATGTTTATTCAGCTGAGGCGCGTGGGGGATCGCTCCTCCAAAGGGCATGTGCGCCTCAGTGGCACTCGGCTTGGCATATATCTGGTTACAAGTTATATATGCATTAGGTTTCACAATACACCTATGCATATTCATGACCTATCCCCACTTCGTATTATAATTAGCCCAAAAGTCACTTACATATTCTTTGCACCTGCGCTGTGCTACCAGGTGGCTCTGGGCTGGGTCTCTGGGATGAAGTAAGTCGTCTTCCTTGGGTTTGAACTCTTCACCCTGCCTTCTTGCGCGCGCTCCCTGAGTTCCCGGTCCAAATCCAAACCTTAAAGCTGGTTTGAGCTGGTTTCAGGGTCCTATAGCAGGATTTCTGGTCACAGTTGCTTCCCCTTATCAATGGCCTTTCATCCTCCCTTGCATACCTCCTCTCTGTTTGGCAGGCACAATAAGAGTTGATATAGCAATATACATTGTTTGACAAGCAGCCTCCAGAAAATCATTCCTTAACCCCTAAAATCCCTTGTATCACTAGTTATTACTTTGTAAGGAAGAATAAGTTTGCACCAGATTCCCTGTTTCTCCTACCTTCAAAAGGATATGGAGAATATTCTGTAAAGAGAGAGTAAAGGATGTTTGCAAATGAGGGAAATTTATATGTCCTCATGAATTCTCTTCCTCTGTCCCCTCTCTTTTTCTTTTTTTCTCAGATGATATCATGTAATTTCACTGTAGTTTAATAGTTTAGCCCACCTGTAGATGGAGAGTTTGTCTTACAGAAACCAGCCTCATAGGCAAACACACTGAAAGGCAATTTTCATTTCATTTGCTTTTGCAGTAGCACTTCATCCCATGAGTTGTTCTCTTGGGTTGGATTCTGGCCAGCTAGATTTGGCCACAGACCAGTTTAGCATCTATTCAATCCTTTTAACCTAAACTTAGGGGAGAAGAACAACTGGTAGAACGAAGGCTTCTAGAGAAAGAATTGCTATAACTTAAGATAAACAAATGCTGGAGGAGAGAATTCATCTGCACCAATTCTGAACCTCTGAAATGTGGATGTGTAATCCAAGTTAGCATATACAATCTTTATTATTGTTAGTGGAGGGAAAAAGTGCACAGGGTAAAAATAGGTGCCTACTGTCACTTGACGTACTGTGACATCTATTGGCCTCAAAGTTTCTAATTCAAGAGGGTGCAGATCTCATTTAAGTGCTGTGCCATGCAGCTTACTCCTATTCTGGTGTATTGAATAGTCTAGAGGATCACAAACCACATCAGGCACTTATGTGTGAACAGCTGAATCCCTTCTGAGCAGACCACCTGGTTTACAGTCCAAATTTGCTTTTGATATCGCAATAAGGATTCCTACTCACAGATGCATCTCTAGACATAACATATAAATATATATACAAATCTTATACCCATAGCCTATGTATACATTTGTCTTGGGTTACAATGTAAGATGTAACGAAAAGTATGTATTCTATCACCATCTGTAAATCCAGGTGGGGCAGTGTTCTTTGTCTCTGCCATGACACATCCCTGATAACTCCCTCCAGAGGGATATCTTCTGCTAACATCTAACCTCACTGCATGACTCATAAAATTACATCATCCCATTGTGAGATGCTCCACCCAGGGAGAGGAACCAAGCATTCCTCCCTGGATATAATCTGAGGTTTGGAACAGCACAGGCAGCCCTTACCTACTGGATTCCCAGAGGAAAAAAGCTACAAAACCACCACTAGACCTTCAGATGAAGACCAGGCCCTTCTACAGGATCACTGCTTCAACAGAACCACATCCATCACTTCAGGAGGACTGCAGCCACCATTCAAATGGACTGCTACCACCACTCAACTGGACTGCTACCACCACCCTGCCCAACAGGGTGTCAGGTTGTATCCTCACTATGTCAGTTTAAAACAATGTTTTCTGCCTTTATTTTAATTTTCCTATTAAATTGTAGTTCTGACTTGGAATCTCCTGCTGGCTTATTTTCAAACTACTACAGCATTACAGCTATTTTATGTAGAATATTATGTTACACTTAAAATATATTATGGACAGACAAAGTTAAATATGTAATGCTGTAGACAAAATAAGTAGATTTTAAAATGCATTCATTGAACACTGTGATTAAGATATTTCATTTGGCTTATATGGCAGGGTTTTGGTAGCAGGGGGACTTTGTGAGGAGATCAGGAGCTGTCCCCTAGTCAGACACAGCTTCTTTTATCTGGCTCCAAAACAGACTGGCTACTGGCCAAAGATGAGCCAACCAGAGATACTGGCCAGTAGCCAGATGAGCCAACCAGAGGCATCACAGAGATACTAGTGATGCCTCTGCAATAAAATATTCAAGAAAGGGTAAAATACTCTGTGGAGAAACTGTGAGAAGTTTAATGTGTGAATGTGAGAGAAACAGCCCCTTAAGACACCAAGGATGGTGAAGGCAGGGGAGGAGATGCTCCAGGTAAGAAAAACAAAAACTCTTCTGCAGCCCATGGAGAAGACCATGATGACCTAAATTGTCCCTCAGCAGCCCATGAAGACTGTGATGGAGCAGATATCCACCTACAGCCCATGTAGGACTCCATACTGGAGCAGGTGGATACACCCTGAAGTAAACTGCAACCCATGAAGAGGTGGTGCCAGAGCAGGCTCCTTAGGGAAGAAGACAGAAGAGTTAGGTGTGGAGCATGGCAAGAAGGAAAGGGTAGAAGGAAGGTAGCTTTTAGATTTATTTTTCACTATCCTATTCTATTAAAATTAATTGCCAATAAATTAGATTAATTTCCCCAGGTGAAGATCGTTTTGCCCATAACAGCAATTGGTGAGTGACCTCCCTGTTGCTTTTAACCACATTTTTTCAACATGTCTTGATGAGAAGAGGGAATGATGGAGAATCTTAGTGGGCACCTGGCAGGTAGCAAACTTTTTTTTCAAATAAAAAATTTGTTCTGTCTGAGATGGAGTTTAAACCTAACTTACTGTGAAGTTTGAATCTGACTTACTATTACATGGACTAATATATATAATCTTTCTTAACACGTGATGTGAATGCTGTAAAAACTTCTTTGTTATTGGACAAAAAAAGTCCCAAAATAAAGCAAACTAAGAGTTCCTCATTTAATAATTCAGCTTTTTTTTTTTTTTTCTTTTTTCAGGGCTGATAGAAAGTAGAGAATATTGTACGTTTTAGAAATTATACATAGACAACATGAGATTAGTATCTGAGCTTCACTTAAGGCCATGAGTTAGACAGCACCCTGTCTCATGAATTAATGCAAACTCTGCTTGTTATAAATGGGATGAAAACAATCAGCATAGCTAAAGCATAAAGCTGCTGGTTTTGAAGATAATAATAATAATAATAGTTTACAGCTGTATAGTTCTTTTATTCATGAAGATTGGTCCTGTTGAAATGGAATTGTTATCTTAAATTGCAGAGGGGCTTTTAGTCTACTGTATTTTCAAATAGCTCTGTTTCTGAGACTGATGTTTTCTCCTCTCAACGGAGACTCATTTTTTCTCCTCTCCTCTGATGGGTGTTGGGATCAACTGATCTCCAGACTTGTGCCAGCAATGCTGCAGGGATGCCTGTGCCCAGTGCCACCCCCAGTGCTATGGGGAGCCTGTCTCCTGGATGGGCCCCTTGGACCTGCATTATGATCTGTCTCTGGCCTCAGCTCTGTACCCATCTCTGTCCCAGTCTACTGACACCCCACAGCCTCACCCGGGCCCTGGTTCCTCCCTTTAACCAGGTGATGTGGGACTTCACCCTGGTCAGTGAAGGCCTGTGCTGGGTCACCCTCAGACCCCATCTTATTACCCGCCTCAGAGCAGCCTTGCATTGCAACACTTGACAAAAGGAAAGAAAGAAACGTGTATCTTTGTGATGGGTTAGGAAGAATCCAGTCAAAAAACAGGCAATAAGGTGTCAGTTCATGCTGAAGAGTTTTGGGGTTTTACAGAACAGTGCACATGTTCCCTGTGGAAAAATGATTCAAGAAAGTAGAAAAATGTTAAATAAATAAATATACGAATGCAGTTAATTTTCCAGGTAGGTGTTATGTGTTAGTTGAAGTGCTTACAGATTACTGTACTGTATTGTATTCTCCCTGCAGCAAAATAAGGTGAACCCAGGTAACTAGGTTAAATCCTCAACAAACTAACTCTTGAGGCCAGAGAGGTTTACTCAGAGGAGCTCAAGAAATAATAGAGGGATATCAGTAATGCTTTAAAAGATGAGTTTAAACAGACCACAATTTAGAACAATATCAATGTTACTGAGAAAGGAGCAAAGGGGGTGCAGAAAATCATAAAGAAGTGTTCAAGAAGAGCCTTGTCTTCAGGCTAACACACTCAACTTCATGTAAAAAGGGCTTAAAGGAAAGTCTCTTGAAGGATAAGAAATTGTCTCCAATTGTTCTCCTTTGAAAAGTGGCAACATATGCCTTTGCACTGGTGATATCTGCCAAAAGACAGAAACATTTTTGATTTGGTCATCAAGCTTATACATATTTAGGTTTGAAATGCAAGCAAGCTATATCAACCCCATTCAAAAGTGAACAGCTTTTAGTAACACCTGAACATTCTGACAGTAAATAACTGAGATGCGTTTTGTGATGCCTAGTCTTCAGTTAATGACTTCATAGTAATAACAACAGAAACTGTTGAAAAAATATATCTGTAGGATAGCAGATGCAAAATATATGCTGGCAAGAGATTCCTTTGGTTGGTGAAAGAATATTTTTATTTATAAAAAATAAACTCATGGATATTCCATATGTCAACAACACTGAAATTCATTTGCTGATTAGGAAAAAAGGTAATACCAGCACCATTTTATGAGTTAGTCAATGAGAATTGCAACACAAATTGTGACATATTGAATCTGAATGAAATCATCAGTGCCACAGAGAAAGAAAACACAGATGTTGACAACCATTATGTTAAAATGACTAACTACAAAGTAGGAAGGGAAAATCAGGCTGAATTTTTAGACAGTTTGGGAATGGAACAGACAGATACCTGATAGTGCAAACACATGTTTCTGTCTGTGTGCGCCTATTTGGACCTGGTCCTGGTCAGTGCCACAGATTTATAATATTACTGTCCAAATCTGATATGTAACAGTGACTATAAAGTACTTAAAGTCAAGGCCTTTCCATGATTACCAAAAGACAGAAACCCTTATGTCTTTATTGTACTTAATTTTGAAGAATAAAAAGTGTGAGTTACATGAAAATTGTGAAGCTCACCATGAAGATGATAAAAAAAGTGTAGGAAAGGGTAAAACGTTTTCAAATGTCAGGAGATTTCAAAAGATACATTACTGGAGGTTCAAAAGCAATTTATACCACTTCAGGATAAAGTCTAAAAAATATGTCGAAGAAAACATTCTTGCTAAATAGCAGGGGAAAAAAGTTAATAAATTCAAGTTAAAAACAAAAAATCATAAAAGTTCTTGAAACCTGACAGGTTAAATTTGAAAACACAGTAAGTCAGTACAAGAAGAAGCGTTGAGGAAATACTAGAAAAATGCATAAAAAAATAACAGTAAGTCATTATTCAAGTAGATCAGGAACTTTATAAGGTCAGTAGATGATCAAAACCTGAGATAAGTGTTTAGAGAAGATAATGTAAGAGCTGGAAGGTAGGAGGATTTCTCTTCCATCTTTACTCACAATGAACAAGACTTAGAAAGTTTCACCACTTTGGCAAGTATTTTTTTTCTTTTTCTTTTTTATGTTGGGGGAGAAGGGTTGCATCACAGATTTTTCTGGACAGTAAATTATCAGGAAAAGGAAAGTGAAAAGAATCAGCTTTCTGTAAACATTTGGCATCTACTCCAAATCCTACAGGAAGTGAAGGATTAAATACCTGAATAATTAATTGCATTTTACATTAGGTTATGTGATAAAAACACCCACAAAAGAAGCACGGAGAAAGAATGGCAGATGGAAGAGCCCAAATAATTCATTGTCCTGGATACTTCTAAGCTAATTGCAGAAGCCATCAGCCTATCAAAGACCATTCTTAATAAGCCCAGATATGTACAGGGGAACAAAGGCACATGCGAACCCAAATTCCCCCAGACTCCCGCGGGAAGGAGGGAATCAACAGCAGTGCTGCAGAGTAGGACTTAATGACACTGCTGGATGAAAAATTGGACACTAGGCTGTAATGTGGACTTGCAGCCAAGAAAGGCAACCACCCTGGGCATCATAAAAAGCAGTGTGACAAGCAGGTCAAGGGAGGTGATTCTTCCCCTCTTCTCCTCTCCTGTGAGGTCCCGCTTGGAATACTGTATCCAGCACTGGGACTTCCAACAAAAGAAGTACATGGATATATTGGAGTAGGTAAAGAAGAGGGCCACAAAAGTGATCAGGAGGCTGGAACAATTTTCCAGTGAAGAAAGGCTGAGAGAACTGTGGTTTCTTTAGCCCAAAGAAGAGAAATGTCTGAGGAGAACTCATTGAAGGCTAACTGAAGCCTTTCAATACTTAAAGGGCACTAATAAGAAAGAAGGAGAAAGACTTTTTACTTGTAGTCACATAATGAGGGGCAATTGCTTTAAAATTAATATGGTTAAATTTGATATAAGAAATAAATTGTGTACAAGGAAGGTGATGAAATTCTGGAATAGGATGCCTGGTGGAGTTACGGATGCCACATCATTGGAATTGTTTGAGGTCAGTTTGTATGGGGTTTTGAGTAATCTGACAGGGCAAGATGTCCCTGCTTTTGGTTGGGAGTTTGCACTACATGACCTTTCAAGGTCCTCTGCCACCCAAACAATGACTCTGTGATTCTAATGTCTGACTATTCAGCACAACTCCAGAAGTTACAAAAACTGGTAAATACTGAAGTGTAAAGAAAAAAGCTACTATTGAAGTAGCAGAGATGAAAACAAGTATGAAGAACTGAAGAATAATTTCAGATTACCAACTAGGCCCTAAAAGAATAGCAGATGAAAGTAAATTAAGATAAGTGTGAAGCGATGTAGAAAATCCCATATTTTTATGCACAGTCACTGGTTCTAATTGGATGATTTCATACTAAATGAGGTCTTGACATTATAATTGTTAGTTGCATACAAAATATAAGTACAGTAGTTCCTAAAAGATTCACATGATAGGAATTATTAGAGAATTAAAACAGAAGATAAAAATAAATTATTTTATGCTATTTCAATGTCTACAGCAGAACTGAAGACCTAAGTCTACTGAAGTATGAAAAGGCTGATGATGCAAAATATCTTCCACATGAAAAATGAGTAAGTTCATATTTAAATGTAAAGTTATACTTAATCTGGAAAAGATCTAAAGGAGTCATAGAGGAGGGAGGAACTGCAGTAATTTTCAAAAAATTAGTGGCATGGCTATTGTGTTTTAGAGTATGATGGTTTATTAAGTTTTCTGTTACAAGAACCACAAGGTTTCCAGTGAAACTAGAACTCTGATCCTTAAAAAAGTAAAACAGAACCATAAGCTAGGAAGATGAAATAAACTAAAAACACAGAACAGGTGATATATATCTATCAAATAAGAATTGAAGTTAAAAATAAAAATTAGACCCTCTCAGAATAATGGTGTGGGTGTCAAAAAATGGTTGTTTGGGGTTTTTTTTAATAATTAGGACTACTGAACTCTGATTAAAACCAGTAAATTTAACATAATTCATTGTTCTTTATCAACACCATAGGTTATCCGTAATGAAAATATTTGCTGGTGCTGTTAAGCAGGTAGCTCAGAAGGAAGTTTATCCTCCAGAAGCCTAGGAATTCTAGATAGAAATCTGTTTTCCAGTAAAAGAGAGAGATGAGAGACACTTCTAATGGATTTCTCCTAATTTAATATGTCTAATTAACACATATTATGTTACCAAATATTCCAATTTCTTCTAATAATAAGATGTAAACTTTAAAACCCCTTTTGTGTTTTGAGAATCTTGTCTACTTTTAATTTTACGAGAGTTGAAGCATTTCAATGGAAAATAGATGTCAGCAAAAAATAGTTTGGTTAATGAGTTGCCCTATGGGAATCCATAAAATATAAAAACCAAAAAATCTCTAGAGTTATTTTCACAAGAGACCAAATGATTTTAAACTGGAGAACTCAATAATTCATATTGAGAAAACAATAAATTGTAATTTATCTGGATTTTTCCCCCATGTATTAAAAAAAATAACGACATAGATTGAGGCCTCTGTGCATATCTGAAATAGAAGTCTGCTCAGACTTCAAAACTGATTTCACTGAATTTCGACATTTAATTGCCAACTTGTTAGTTAATACCTTAAGGCAGAGGCTGTCTATTAAGTAGACAGTGAAAGAAACAGTAGTTTATTAGTTGTTACTTGACCTGAGCAGTGTTATTACTTAACAGGCTGGGAAAAAATAACAATGCCTTAAGTAGGATTAATTGGAACATGTTATTTCCCTTGGGCTCATATTAATGGCACCAAGCAACTTCTGAATTAGTAAAAATGAATTGTTCTATTCAAAACACAATATAAGTGCATAATCTTACTTCATTAGCTTTATATTATGAAATCATAAATTAATAGCTATTAATATGAATGTTAGTATGTGTGTGTGTTGTATATGTGAGTGTACAGGCATTAAAATAATTTACTGGTTCACAGCATCACAGAATGGATCAGGTTGGAAAGAATCAAAATGCCTCAATTTGGCCCAATCTCCCTGCTCAAACAGGGCCATTTCAGAGCACATTGCATAGGATTGTGTAAGTCAGGGAGACTCCACAGCCTCTCTAGAAAATCTGTTCCAGTGGGTGGTCACTCACACAGTAAATAAGTTCTTATATTCAGGAGGAACTTTGTGTACATCAGTTTCTGCCCATTGTCTCTTGTCATATTGCTTGGTACCAGTGAGAAGAGTCTGGCTCCATCTTCTTCAGTTGGAATATATCTGACCAGTTGAGGAGTATAATAAAGGGAATTCAGCAGAAGAGATTTTCTGGCTATCATAGGTTCCCTGTATGGGGTTTGTGCATGTATTCAGTACTATCAATCCACATACCAATAAACCCATAAATTTGTGGTTTAACCCAGTCAACAACTCAGCTGCACACAGTTCCCTTATTCACTCTACTGCAGTGGTATAGGGAAGAGAATCAGAAGAGTAAATCATGGATCAAGATAAAAACAATCTGATATAGCAAAAGCTTTATATTCAAGAAAAAGAAAATAAGAAATTTGTTCACTACTGCTCATTGGCAGGTAGGTATTCAGCCATCCTGAGGAAAGATTTGTTTTATCATGAGTTAACAGCTGCTTGGATACACAAATGCCGTAACTACAAATGTTAGCCCCTTTCTTTTTCTTTCCCCTGAATTTTATTGCTGATCATGATATCATATGGTATGGGATATCCCTTTGATCAGCTGGGATCAGTTATCCCAGCCGTGTTCCTTCCTTGTGCAGCCCTAGCCTACTCAGGGATGAACTGAGAAGGAGAAAAGCCCTAAGTGTGTAAGTGCTGCCCAGCAATAGCTGAAACACTGTTTTGGTCAAAAATTGTAAACATTGCACCATACAGGACTTTATGAAGAAAATTACCTCAGCCAAGACTAGAAGTGACAGAAGTGACAGGATGTACCTTTAACACACCTTGAAGGTGGCCAGACCTGTTGGCACTAAATGGGTGCACCTGGCCAGATGGGGTAAGAGTGTTATAAGGAAGCAAGCTGGCTGCACTTATTAGTAAAATTTTAAACTATGTCTGTCAGGGGAAAGGAGTAATGGAGAAGAACCAGGAAACACCAACACCTTAGGAAGTAGCAGGGAAATAGCTGCAAATTGTCCCAAAGGAATTATGGAGGGCTGGTCCCAAAAGCTGAAGAGGCCAATAGCCCAGATGAAGTGCTTCTGCCAAAATGCATGCACACTGCATGGGAAACAAGCAAGAGAAGGAGGAAACCATGGTGTGATTAGAAAACTATGACCTAACTGCTATTACGGAAGCATGGTGGGAAGGATGAGTCATACAACTGGAATACTGCAAGTGAGGGCTCTAAGTTTTTCAAAAGAGATTGTCTGGGAAGGAGGGATGGATGTGTTTCACTCCATGTTAAAGTAGGAACAGACTGTGAAGAGCTGCCTCTGAGAAACTGCCACAGAAAGGCTGAGAGCCTGTGGGTAAAAGTCAGGGACTAAACCAGTAAAGGACACTTTGTGGCCTGCATCTACTACAGGCCCCCTGATCAGGGAGAGCCTCTGGATGAGGCCTTCTTGCTTCAGATTCAGTGCAAACTGAAAGACAGGAAATGTAGGCTAAATATTGGGAAGAAATTCCTTAGAGTAAGGGTGGTGAGATGGTGGGACAGGCTGCCCAGGGAAGTTGCGGATGACCCAGTCCTGATGGTCTTCAAAGCCATCGTGGATAAGGCCTTGAGCAATTTGGTCCAGTGTCCCTGGCCTTGGTGGAGTCGTTGGGACAAGGTGATCTTTAAGGTCCCTTCCAACCCATAACATTTTATGATTCTATGATTCTGTTTGTTATTTTGGAAGGAGAGGGCAATTTCCTTTTAGAAATTATGAAACTAATTCCTATTTTTATATTTTTAACCTAATTGTATTCAATTTGGAAGTAACTTATCTTTCTCAAGCAATAGGAGAAACAGAGTTGAAATGATCAGCTGGTTTATCTGTAGGGCCCATCTGTACAGCGTCCTCTCGATGCTGAAGGTAATTGTACGGGAATGTTTGAATTCCCTTGCAATCAGTTCCAAACATATGGAAGAATGTCTTAATTTGAGCTTTGTTTATTTGTTGTTTAACCTACAGGTAATTTGTTATCATTTGGAACTTAGAAATAAATAAATGCCAATTGATCCATCATCTCTGGGGTCCCAATAGGCAGTCTGCCTGGAGAGAGGATTTTCCACCAGGATAAATTTTTCTCAAGTGCTTGCAGGAAAGCAGTAGAGATATGCAATGAAAGAGATTCAGTGATGCATTGCATCTGGGCTCAAAATTCTTCTGGTGGGATTCCTACGGCATTCTGCTTAACAGCTTTCCTTAACCACTCACATTCCATGTATAAAAAATGCCATGTGATTGAGGCTGAAATGCATAATCCTAACACAAAGAAGAGAGTGCTGGTCGAGTGCATGTACCTAGCAAGAGATAAATGTGCTGTTATAAACTGCATGTATGGTTCATAATTGTACAATAAAGAAAAAATCTGTCAAGATATTTAGTTACTGGCTTAAAATATCCTTTCAGTAAAAACTTCATTGAAAAATATACTTAGTTTGCTTATTTTATTGGAGCAAAGGATTAGATTAAATGCTGAATGTACTGAAAAGATATCAAAAAATATTTTGTATAATTTTAGTTTTAAGTATTTTTAACAAAATCTGCACATGTTGGTGAGTTGTGGTAACGAGTGGAAAGAAAGCAGATGTGGGAGCAGTTCAAAAGTTGAGACTGTTCTACGTAGGTAGAACGTTAGTAGTTCAGGGCTACCAACAGATCTGTGGAGCAGATCTGCAGGTGTGCAAAGCAGAATTTTATACAGGAAAGCTCTACTTGTTCATACACTAGAGTATTTGGTATTTCTAGAAGACGTGAAGGACAGCCAAAACTACACTGATAGAGTAAGAGCACATTTTTAAAAAAAACATTATTCCTTTAGTTTGGAGCTTTTCTGGTAAAAGGAAAACACTAGTATCTTGGCATCCTTTTGTATTTTTTTAAATGTCCTTACAGAAAAAATATTTATTTTCTGAGTCCTGAATCCTGCTGTGCTTTTGATTCTAAACTTTAAAACAAGCTAAAAAAATGAATAATGTAAACAATCCTGCTGATATGTTTCAGTCAAAGACTTAAGGATTTTTTTTTATCAGCATTGGAAGAGAAATTCACAAAAAATATACTTTATTGACAAAGGAGTCCGATCCGATATACCAAAAAAGAGAAATTGATAGCTTCGATACCTTTCAAAAAATAGACCAAACATAGCAGCAACTGTGTTCCACAAGCGAACAAAAAAACTAATTAAAAAATTAATTAATATTCTCTGTTATAGAAGATTGAGGAAGGAAGACAGAATAGGAGACCATAATGAATTCATATGAAACAGTTTCTGCATACTGGAAAGAAATACTTGAATTTATTATCTTAGGCTGTCAGATATTTTGAACTGTAAATACAGTGGTATAGAAGAGATTTTCCAGACAAATTTCTGCAGCCTCTTCAAGAGCCAATATACCATAGTTAAAAAAAATTATTGATTGTAATGTACAATGTGATCTTGATGACGTATACTGGTTTAAGAGATGTATGTGTTCAGATTAAATATGTTTACTTTTTTACATTTCTATTCAGCACTAGATGGCACTCTGAATTTGAACTGTAACATTTTTTTTTCTTCTTAGAATACAGGGAACATGTTACCTTCATTCTATAAGCAAAATCCGTCATACAGATTAATCAAATAATTTCACTTTTTCCTAGTGCAGTAGTAGGAAGTCTCCTAAGGCCTATTACCATGCTATCAAGTAATAAAGAACATAAAAGAAAGAATCAGTCAACTTATAATATATTGAGATACTCCCACTGAATTTCAAAAGCTTCTTTAATCTAAAAAAGAAAATGATTTTATGCTATTAAATGCTTATTACAATATTCTAGGCTGCTTAATGTACAAAATTTAAAATCTTTATGATTTAAATTTAAATGTAACCACTAGCTTGTACTCCAAAATAGTGGAAACACTGTAGAATTCTCAGTGCTGTATATCTGTAATTCAAGTTCAACGTACTAAGTAATCTTTATACCTACAATATATTAAACATGGGATTCAGAGATATGATTTACATAAAGATAATGAAGGTTATAATAATTATAAAAAATAGATAAAGAATATAATAAGCTCTTTAAACTTACTACATTTTATAAAGGATTGTCTCCCTTTGTCTTGCATTTCTTGGCAAGAGATAATAATGAAATTATTTTTTCCTGGATATGCTACTATGGGTCTAACTTTTATGTTGACTGCTGCTAATTTTGTAAAAGAATGTCTATTTTTCAAATACTTACCTTTTGGTATATGCATTTATCTCTGTGTACTGTGGTAGGGTTTTCAAATAAACAAGAATCATTTGAAGTAGAATTTTAAAAGACAAATAATTTCAAATGAAAAGTTACATATAAAATTTTTGATTTGAATACTATGAATAAAGCTTTTTAAGGACCATGAGTCCTTAAAAGTCTGCATATCTCAGAGTTAAAATATAAGACGAATACATGGTAAGGCAAAAGATTGAACTGTCAGAATTAGATGAAAATAAACTTTGAAACCCCTGTGCTGTTTTTAGAACGGATATTATGTCCCACAATTATTATGAGCTGTCTATTAATTCAGCTTCTACTCACAATTACTTATTTTGGTCTTTCAGCGTTCATCTTAGGACATGTAGTTTCCAAGCACCAACAGGATTGTACTATTATTATGCTTCTGTTTCATTCTGTATATAGATTACTGATCCTAGTATAACCTGACATGCACTCTGCTATCTGCTACTTGTTACTAAATTAAGACCTTACATTATCTGTGTATTTTATGTTAGCCTAAGACTACCTTTCAGAATATAATATCCAACGGATTACATTCTAAATCAAGTATATCAGTTTAAATACCTCAAAAGCAAAGCTAAATGAAATCTGAGACAATTAGCAGCCAACATCCATTAGTTATTTCTTTATATTAGGATCACAAGACTTTTTCCGTAAGACATGGGAAATATGCCTCACTGTTAAATATCAGAATATGTATTCATATCTATACGGCCACAGAGTGGTTTGAGTTTAAAGGGAATCTTTAAAGAACATCTTGTCCAATGCTCTGGGCATGGCCAGGGCCATCTTTTGCTGTGTCAGTTTTGTTAAAGCTTCATCCCATCTGCTTTTGAATGCTTTCAAGTACTGGGCACCCACAATGTCCCTAGGAAACCTGATCCTATTTCTCTCTACCCTTAAAAATGTCTTCCTTATGTCCAATCTGAACCTACTTTTTCCAGTTTAAAATCACTGCCCATTGTTCTGCCACTACATGCTCTTGCAAAACGTCTTTCTGCATCATGCATACAAGGTCCCTCTAAGTACTGAAAGGACAGTATCAAGCATCCCCAGCTGCTTGAAAAGGAAGGTAATTCTGTGCCTGTGTTTTAGTGAGACACCTACCCAGAATACTGCTTCCAGTTGAAGGCTACCAGTACAAGAGAGGTATAGACCTGTTAAAGCAGAAACAGAGCACAGGTACGGAAATGAACAGGTTGGATGGGGCTTTGGCAACCTGCTCTAATGGAAGGTGTTCCTGATCATGGCTGAGGGGTTGGAATTGGATGATCTTTAATGTCTCTTCCAACTCAAACAGTTCTATGATTCTGTGATTATTTTCTTTGCATCCTTTGACATATTTAGCTCTAACTGTGCCTTATCTGTCCTGACTCAATCCTTTTACATCCAGGCATCTTCCTGTAACACTTGATCCTGGTTCCACTGCCTGTGCATTTCCTTCTTACACCTTAGTCTGATCATTCTTACTCAGTCATGCTGGTCTCCTTCCTTCCGTGCCTGATTTCTTACACACAAATATCAGGAAGTCTTGTGGCATAAGAAAAATGTCCCTAAAGAGCTCCTAGCCGAGTTCAGCTCCTTTGCCTCTGACAACAGTTTCCCAGGCAATTCATCTGGTAATTCCTTAAGAAATTCCTGTTTACTTTCCTAAAACTCAGGGAGCTGGTTATCACCTGGATTAAGCGGAGGCACTCCAAGAGTCTCCTGGACCACTTACAGCTTAGAGCAGCTGTGGTGCTTTTCCAGCAGGTGTCGGGGTGATTGAAGTCTCCCAGCAGGATCAGGGCCTGAGAGTTTGATGCTTCATGTAGCTGGAGTTAGAATGCTTCATCTACAGGCTCCCCTTGCTTGGGCATCCTGTAGTAAATATCAACCACAAGGCTTCCTTTGCTGGCTTAGTCCTTTAGTTTTACCCATTGTAGGGACATGAAGAGCACTGTTGTCTGTCTCAAAAGCTGGCAAGGCCACAGAAGCTCTTAATACACATAATTCCTCTACCTGTTCATCGCTGCTTTTCAAAGCCAGCTCTGTGTGGACAACCCATTTTCTTATAGAGGCAACAACCCACCTGCACGTCTCCTTTATAGTCTGTCCCTTCTGAGCAGTTTACAGCCATCGGCCTGCAGTGCTCCCGTTGTGTGAGTCACCTCACCACATTTCAGCAACGGCAATTAGATGGTAGCTTTCTACCTGGGCAGTGGTTTCCAGATCCTCCTCTTTTGTATAGAGGCACTTCAGCTGGGCTACCATCCTTGATTTTTAGAGAAGTAATGAGCTTTATTTATTATTTACAGCTAACAAAAAATTACGAAGAAATATCTATTGGGCTATATGAACATATACAGAACTTATACTCAACACAGTGTGATAAAACTTAAGAGACTCGTTGCGGCGGGCACAGTGTCAGTGGTGAGGTGCCAGAACCTTCTGGAAGCGTCTCCTTGTCGAGCCCCTTGGCATGTGCCACATGCACACACACAACCACACACGCACACCGGATAGCTGCTCATCTGTGTTGGTGCCAAAGAGCAGGGAAGGGCCCTCCTGTGAGTTTCCACAGTGATGTTTATTGCAGCCAGGTTTGTGGAAAGGTCCAGGTACAAAAAGCCGATGGTGGTGCTGATTCCCCCGAGAACAGCGTGTGCAGGGGTTTAAGTACATGGGGTGGAGAGCAACAGGGTCCAATGGGATGAGGGTCAGGGAGCGGTACATGGACGGGGTCAGGGCACAAGGCTAATAGGGACAAGGCAGAGGTGGAACTAAGGGACAGGGACCAATGGTGAGTCAAGCAAGAGAGAAGGTTCCAGGGATAGGGGAGAGCTCAGGGAAGAGTGGCAGGGTGGTACCTTCCCACGGGGAGGAGGAATGGGTTGGCCAAGAGGTCAGGGAGAGGAACAGAACCAGGCTACAGGTAACCATGATAACTAGAGCCATAGGAAAGGCCTTAGGGCCTTTAGAGCCATTTAGCCATGATAACTAGAGCCATTAATAGGGAGTGTTTGCTAAACAGCTCTTGTCTCTCCAAGGGATAGTGCTGTCCCCTTGGACCTGAGGCTTACTGGCCTCCACAAGTCTTTGTACCAAAGAATTTATTTTTAGGGAATGATTGTTAAAAAATATAGAATGTGTTTGCAGACAATCTATAAACTTGGCATATAGATTATCAAAATTTAAATAATTTTTTTGGTTTTTGGTGCAGTCAAATCTTTGGCTTGTCTATATTCTGTTGTCAGTCAAATTTCTACCAGTACCACATTTTGTGTTCTACGTGGAAAGCGTATACAAGCATAAGTTGTAGTGAAAGTCAAGCTATTTGCAGCACCTACTGCTTCCAGTTAATGCTGCAAGCCATATCTGTAATATTAAATATGCTACTGCGCTTTCCACCTAATGGAAGATTATAAAAAAATAGTCATAGTGGTATCTGACTATTTTTCTGTTTGTTTGTACTCTCGTTCTGCCCCAGGGAGCTGTTCAACTATATGTCTAACCTGTTACAATACTGAGCCAGGACCTTGACTTCCTCTGCAGTAACAGAGTTGTGAAAAAAAAAAAAAGAAAATAGTATTGCTGAAGTGAGCTATTTCCTTTTCTCCATTTACTGTATAAAAAGTTTATGTGCTTTCATAAAAATCTTCAGTGTTCACCAAGAAAAAGGCACTTTTTTTAGGGCAGTAAGAAAAAAGAAGGTTCCAAGGTGTGTCAGATTTGTGTGCTGGTTACTAGCTGACAATTGAAAAAATGGAATGCCTAAGGGACTGGAACATGTATCCTGCTGAATTAGGAGAACCGAACCCCAAAAAATCTGATTTAAGTGTTCTAACAACCAGAATACAACACATTTTATTGTAAGTTGTGGTGAAGCTCTACTTTTTATGCCTCTGGCTGTGTTTTGACCTGAATTTAGTATCAGTGTGAATTCAGTGTTTTTTAGAACAAGCCCATAATGTCAAGACCCCCACATGTGTTATAGATACTTTTCATACTTCTGTACTTATCGCCGAATCATATTAAAGTGTAGGCAGTAAGCATCTGAGTACATGTTTGCAAAAACAAAACAACATGCCAATTAAATGTGAGACCTGGCAGCCTTGTTTGGTAGGTTGACTGAATCATATTCTTAAGCCTATCGGTAAATTCCTGTCTACTGTTTTAGGAATGCTATCAGCAAGTTTGAACAAACACGAATTTAAAGCCTTGCTTTTAGCTATGAAAGAATCACCATAGAATTCATAAACTGGCATCTGATTTATCAAGTTCAGCAAGCATACTGCTAGTTTGCCTATCAGCTCAAACCTCGATTAGTTTCTGTGGCTAATTAAATTGAATATTGTTGGGGAATACATTCAGTGCTGGTAGTTCGGGGTGCAGTGTGGGAAATGAAAAAAGGCTTTCAGAAGAGTCTGTGGGAAAAAGCAAGTTTTGGGAATAAAGCAAAGATTTTAGTTTTAGCTGTAGCACAAGAGCAGGAACATAGAAGTAGATACATTTATCGAAGAGCAAAGACAGTAAAACAGGACTTATTGTTTCCAGGCTTGGCTCAAAGAAGTCTTGAAGCTGCAGAAAATGTGCTTAGCAAAGACACTGAAGTTTTAAGCTTAATAAGGGTATATTGTCTGTTCATAGAACATATACAAGCAAGCATTGTCTGTAACAGGTGTACATGCGCTTTTTAGTGAATGGTTAGGACACTTGTCTGTAAACTTTAGAAACTTGCTATTGGCTGAAAAGCTTTTATGAATGTTCTGTCACCTAGAAACTTTGGGATGTCAGCAGACGTGAGCCGTGTACATTCTCTTGTGTACATGAGGCGGATGCCTGAAATAAATAAATAAAAGCTCATGGAACGCCTGGCTGTGCCCCTGTCCTGTTGACAAAGGTTTCTCCGACAGTGCAGCTGCAGTTTGAGCTGCAGGTTGAGCTCTGAGAGGCTGGAGTCCAAGCCCCAGGCAAGAGGCTGTGAGCTGCTGGCCCTTTGCAGAACAGAGGGCACAGGGACCTGCAGCCCAGCCAGGTGACCTGACAGAGACACAGCAG
Source organism: Erpornis zantholeuca (assembly GCA_013400515.1). Lineage (NCBI taxonomy): Eukaryota > Metazoa > Chordata > Aves > Passeriformes > Timaliidae > Erpornis > Erpornis zantholeuca. The sequence continues at coordinate 35,980 of VZTN01024181.1, forward strand.
GAGCTGCTGACCCCAGACTTTCTCTCTGTAACTGTAGGGGTATGGAAGCCCAGGATTTCTTTTGTTTGGGGCCCTTCCTCAGAGGGACCAGCTCAAGCCATTACTTCATTTAGTTATTGTACCAAGGCTAAAGTGTTTGAAGGATAGGGACATTTGAGACTCTGCTTTGGGAAACCTGTTGTCAAGCTGGTGAGGAAGCCTGATCAGACTGTGTGAGCAGGGTGCGTAGCTGTGGAGCTGTGGACTGGCTTTGGTCCCAGCCCAGGTGCTGCAAGTGTGACTGTTCTGTTTGGATCCTGGATGTTTGGGCAGGGAAGTTTTCTTAATAATATGAGAATGTTGTCATTTTCAGAGGAGAGGATGGAGGATTCTTTTATGTAGCATTTATTCATATTTTGTATTGGGACCCTAAAAAACATGACCTAAAAAACATCCTATTTTTTCTTAGGATAATCCTAAGGATTCTTTTTTATTCAGAGCTTACTATGCTTCTCGGCATATTTTAAACAACCCATACAGATGCAGCTGTAGCAGGTTTTGGTACCCAAATTAGCTCTTCATTATGATGGGCAGCCAAATCTAAAACCAAAATGGTTTAAAGGCCACTTTAATCTAATACATAGAAAATGCAGAAGCTTCAAAATAACATCTTCCTATTCTATTTATAACACTAATAGTGCCACAATAATTTATTCTTTTATTTTTATCCATCTAAGAAGCTGCTTAGTTATATGCTTTTTCATCATAGTTGGTTTTATAAAAGTCATTGTTAGTTGCATTGAGTTAGCTAAAAATTTTCAACAAAATATCTTTTCATAGATTGACAGAGTACCAAAACTTTAAATTAATGTCAATGGACTAATTAAAAAAAAAAAAGTGCTATGAAAAAACATGCAAAATTTATCATAAAACCAAACAATTTCACGACCAGCATAAGGAAATAAATTGATTTTCCAGCCTAACTAATACAAATCAAATTCAATGAAAATAATGCAAGCTAGTCTATCTATTCTGATATTGTAGTTCATTTATGGAAAAAATGAAAATTACTGCATTATACAGACAATCCATTTGAAAATTAGAGAAAAATGAGAAGCTCATTGACTGAATATCAAACTTATATAAGTGATGTTTTGATTACATTTCCAGGAACCTGTTCCAATCAATAATACAGGACACAAATTCCAAATTTTTTCTGCAACATGACAGAAAAAAACTTCTTTCTTAGTTTGTAAAATACTAGTTCACAGTGATGCATCTTGTTTAGAATAATTCCAGTTACAAACAACAAACCAATTGAAAATCTGATGTTGTAAGGTAATTTTTGTCCAAGTGAAAACAAAGAAATGCCTCACTACTCTGAGAGAAGGAAGGAATAAAAGTAATTGAATGAAGATAATGGAATTCAAAAAGCAGTCCTCAACAGTTACAGGAGAAAAAAAAAATAGGTTCTGTTAAAATGTAGTCCAGTCAGCTTTAATATCTACACAGATATTGAACAAACTATGCAATTTATTATACATGTTTAAAAGGATGAAGATCCAAAATTAATTTATGAAGACGAAAGTGTGGCAAAGAGCCTCTTTAGTGATATAGATGAAAGTCCTACTTCTTTGAAAACAGCTACAAAAGTTACTTATCAATGTGTTGTCATCTGACTGATAGAGCATTTCAACTGAAATCCTACAGAGCATGTATTGAGATAGTTTTACTAAATATTTTCTCTAACAAGCTGAATGATAGAATAGAGAAAAAGTTTATAAAATGTGTGTATTACATCATACTGGCAGAGGTGAAAGCACTCAGAAAGAAGGATCAAAATTCAGAATTACAAATTTGGGGCATGGTTGATAACAAAAAAAAAATAGACATTTTAAAATAGAAAAAAATAACATTACTTTACTAAGGAGGAGAAAAAAAGGCAGTTTAAATGAGTGATAACACAAATTATCAGTATTGGTAAAAAAGAACAAGAGACTATCAAATATCAAAACCTAACTGGGAATCAGAAATCTAAAGCAATGGCAAACCCAGGAAATCTGAAATCTATTAGGAAAAATGATGCATGTATGTCATAACAGGCAATTTAATTTCCTCTCTCTTTTTTTTT
>VZTN01024181.1:38127-64781 GCA_013400515.1 Erpornis zantholeuca
TTTTTAATCTTATGATAATACAGTTGCTTCTTGGCACTAAGATAATAACTTTGAAGTCTTGAATAATATAAAAAAATGTGGACACGTTGGAAAAAATCCAGAGGAGGGCACTAACAGTGCACAGAAATTAAAAATGAGCCCTCAGCTATGGATTAAGATAGGATTTAATCTAGGAACTGAAAGACTACATGCAGGATGGGAAGAGAAATGGAATGGGATTCAATAACATAATCCCAGCATGTAACAGCTAGTTAGAAAACAGCTCACTGATTTGTTGTGCTTCATAACCAGTGGGGTAGGACTAGTAGAAAACATCCAATTTACTCTTCCTTTTATCCTTATACATCAGGCTCGTGACTTTGCTTGAGTGATATCATGAGGGAAAGATACTTGCTCATAGATTTGCAGCTTTAGTATGAAATAGCTCCCTACAGGTTCTTATCAACACCCTCAGTCACAGTGACAGAATAGCCAGCTCTTCATCGATCCTTCATTAAAGGATGGCTGTTATTTACTAGAATGAAGGAAAATTTTAAAAAACCTCCTAATTATTTTATGTAACTGTCTAGCGTCTAACATTAGAAACATCTTGTATACCTAATTGAAGGACTCCTTATAATCTGAAAGCATCTTAGGAAGGAAAAAAAAAAAGAAAAAAGGAAAGAGGAAATTAATGACGGAGCATTCTTCTCCTTTTTTTTTTCTTTATAGATGAGGAAAATGTTTACATGCTGAATTGCTTGGTTTGCTCTCTGGGTACTGCTATCTCACATATGTCTGTTTCTCTATTTCTGCTTGCTTTGAGGAAATATTTTGGTGTTCGTTGACACCCTTTGCATCAGCTAACTGTGTTCAATGCAGTGATAAAGGGTAGAACCCTAGCACACTCATTCTGTGAGAAAATAGGCAGCCATGGCATGGTCCATACCTTGCTGTGCCAAGCCTTGTGCATAGTAATTCCTACGGGGTGTACCGTAAATCATAGTCTACACTAATTTTCTTTCCTGTCTAGTGCACATGATTACTGAGCTCTAAGTTCTGGAAAGAAAGTTAGTACAAAACCAAAATGCTAGTTCCCAGTTTTTCCTAGGCTTTTCAGATTTCTTACTACAATGGCAAATTTTTGAATTTTCGTCACTGTCAGAAGTCAATAATCTCTTCTGAGAATGGGAAGTTTATATATGTGTATTTGTGGAAGAATAATTTGGTTAGTGTTCAGTGCTAAAACTGGTAAATAAACAATCATATGGAAGAAAAAAAAATTACACGTATGTGTATTTTTCAACATCGTCAGCATTATTTCAAACAGAAGGTCCTAATGCTGAAATTATCTGAATAATTAAAATCTAATTTTGTACCAAAAAAATAGTATTTATATTTAATTTTTTTAAATAAAATTTTATTTCCCATTTTTTAATTCAAATGAAAAGTCAGGACTTGTTAGGTTGGGATATGATGTAGTCCATCAGATAATTGATCTAAATAAATAGCAGAAATTGAAAGCTTGGAAGATATTTTTAGTTAATAAAGATTTATTAATAACTACTGAATTACATACTAATGAATAATGAACAGAAATTGCAACAAAGGATTTCTTAAAAACAGTAATATGTGTTAGTAAAAAGTAGGTTTTAGTAAAAAGTAGTAAAAAGTAGTTTGCTATGCAGCCACACAACTGCTATAATAATTTAATATTTACAACACCAGAACCAAATAAAAGGTAACAAAGCTGAAACTTTATATTACTCCCACCAATCAAATGATGGAAAATATGACTTAAAACAAAATGCTTGCAGTACATATCAGTTTGGGTTTGAGGACAGAGGCTTTCTCTGAAATTGAAGAGCCCTCACTTGAGTTTGGAGTGCTATAGCTCTTGACCTTACCCTAAACCAATAATGTTCCTAAACCAGATGCTGTTCCTAAGAATTCATATTTATAACTGAACTTCAGAGCTTAATGACACGTATGAATTTTCTCTAAAGTAGTCCAGTGACCAGCTTCTTCTCCAGATGAACAAAGGTTTGAATCATATAATCATTGAGGTTTGAAAAGACCTCGAAGGTCATCAAGTCTGATGTCTGACCATTAACTTGATAATGCCAAGATCACTAAATCATGTCCCCAAGTGCCACATCCATGCAATCTTTGAACACTTCTGGTGAAGGTGGCTCCCACACTTCTCTGGGCAGTCTGTTCCAATGCCTGACAACCTATTTTTCTAATATGCAATCTCAGCCTCCTCTGGCACAATTCAAGGGCATTTCGTCTTGTCCTCTCACTTGTTACCTGGGAGAAAACATCCACCTTGCTACACCCTCCTTTCAGGTAGTTGAAGAGAGCAATGAGGTCCATTCTTGAGACTCCTTTTCTCCAGACTAAACAATCCCATCTCTCCCAGTTGCTCCTCATAGGACTGGTTCTCCCAACCCTTCAGCAGCACTGTTGCCCTTCTCTGAGTATTCTTCAGCATCTCAATGTCTTTCTTGTAGAGAAGGGCCCAAAAGTGAACACAGGAATTGAGGTGCAGAGTACAGGGGAAGAATCACTTCCCTGGTCCTGCTGGCCACGCTATTTCTGGTTCAGGGTACCACTGACCTTCTTGGCCACCTGGGCACACTGACAGCTCATGGGCAGCTGGCTGTTTACCAGCACACACAAGTGCTTTTCTGCTGGGCAGCTTTCCAGCTGCTCTTCCCCATTCTGTAGTGATGCATGGAATTGTTGAGACCCAAGTGCCAGACACAGCACCTGGCCTGGATGAACCTCCAAAAACTGTCCTTTACCCATCTATGCAGACTGTCCAAATCACTCTGTAGATCCTTCCTACCCACAACACCTAGCTTAGTCATTGGCTGTTTCCATTCTCATTTCCGTGAAATCAGTTTTCAACAAGGAAACATGACAAAAATTCTCCATGTTGGCCTGAAATAAAAACTCAAAAAATAACCCAAACTGGGCATCAGCTCCTGAAAACAGTAAATTAGAAATCTCTTATTCAGTATAATACAACATACTAAAAATAATGAAATCCTGAGAAGGCTGTCTGCTCTCAATCTTTGTAGAGAAAAATGCAGAATGGCTTATTCATTAAAGTTTTGATTAAGGTGACATAAATTAGAATAGTCTTTGTATAAATCCCTTGGGTGACAGTGTGGGCAAGTTGCACTTAAAAAAAGATTATTATACCACTCAAAACATATGAAAGAGAATACATTTAATAAACACCTTGAAAATCACTCATAAAGAAATAATGTCTTCCATCTTTGTCTATTAAATTTACAAAAATATTTTAAAAATCCAGATGCTATGATCAGCTCTATTACAGATACATTTTTATTTGAAAAGTGAACAACTAAAAGCTGAAGAGAAATTAAGTTTTTTAGCTCTAATGTTTTAGTCTAGACAAAGTTAATGTCAATAAATTTTTTTATATCAAAGTTATATCATAAAAATATACTCCATGGTTCTTCCCAAGGTGTATGGCAGCAAAGAGGTCATTTTATGGGTTTGATTTTTGAAGTGGAAGCTATAGTCTGCACTGGTGTTTAAGAAAAAAAGTTCTTGTGAGATTTCAAAAGTTATATGTAACTGAGCCCTTTCTGGATAATTATGTTGAAGCATCTTCTTAATCTATTTTGCGAGTCTTTTCTGAACCGTGAACAAAAATAGAATAAAACACATATTTTAACATAGCATTTTTGGGTTGTTCTTCAATCTCTAACCTGTTTTCATGCTGATAGATTTTAATGCTTGAAGAATCAATGCTTCTGATGTAAGCTATTTGGTCAAAGCTTATCTTTTCCTTTCTTCTTGCTCAGCACTACCTGTGTTGGGTGTTGACCACCTGTTTCAGACAGGTGCTTTGAAACTGGATTTCATCATCCTATAACCGAGATAGTATGGTACTGATTATTAGAATTTTGAAGGTTGGGGTAATTATAACCCCAATCTGTTTTTTACTTTTCTTCTTGTTTCTTCACATCTCAAAACGCTGGACTTTTTTTCAGGAAACTCAGTTGTAGCACAAGTTCAAAGCTGAAAGATCTAACCTACCCATCAGTGTTCAGTGCCACTTTGTTTAACAGATTTGAGTTAGATGTCAGATCACCATAATGCCTTAGGTTTTAACTTTTATATTTTTCAAATCCTGCCCTGCTAGTGTAACTCTGAAGTTTTCTGTAGCTTGTTAAATGCTGTTCTCTGTGCTAAGATAGACATAACAAAACCTCTAACTTGCTCTTCAAGGACACTCAGAACAAGAACTGTGAACAATCATCTTGGGGAGAGGGGGGCAAGCTGGGGAAATCACATCATTGGCTGTGTTCTGGTTGGTGAATTGATGCTGATATAAAAGTGTGAAGCACTCGTGACCTGGCATCCATTTTTGGGATCCACTGAGGCAGGACTTCTGGAGCCCAAAGTGTGCACCTGAAAGCCTTTCAAATAAATACCACCTTTTTCCTTTATTCCTGTCTAGTCTCTCTTTCTAGGTAGCCATTTAAGGCATCACCCTGCTCTTCCTTCCCAGACCAGGAAAGATTTTATTATAATCAGCCCATCTCATTTAGAATCTTTGACAATTTCCAGAGGGCACCATGTCCAATATACCACATAAAGAATGACAGCTTCATTGTCAAGCAATTGAAGTTTAAAGAAGAATGAAACTTGTAATACCAAAAGATAAAAACCTATGCATTACTATTTCCTGTTATCAGAGTCTAAAATTGATAGTTGTCATCCCCTGAGACAGCTGTACTTAGAGCAAGAATTAGAAAGCTGACAAACTCATACTTTAAAACCCTTCAATGACATTTGATTCATCTCAATGTCACTTTTTATGGAATTAGAATAAGATAATAACGTGTTTACAATGAAAATTAGTTAGCTGTTACATCAGTATCTTAACTAATCTGTGGACTAATATATAAATATTACCACTGACCATATTAAAACATAAATTATAAAACAACTGGCCATTGTAGATATAACCAGATGAAACTTCATAATTAAGAGTTTATTCGTTACTATACAGTTTTTTGCTCACTGTGTTGGATATAATTCTTTGGGTTTCTTTAATTCCAATTGACAGCATGGCACAGCTTGTTTTATTTCAAACAATTAATGTCATTTTTATTGAAACAATAAACCCTAGTATAAATAGAATTTTGACAGATGTTTCTCGATTTTATCTAGAACATAATATGATCTGTAGTTTCACATTTATTTAATGTCATAATTTGGTTTTAATTATACTTTCTAACATAACTGATGATTTTTCAAGATTTAATTTTATTTCACCCCTTTGAAAACTTCAGAAAATATTCAAAATTTTCTTCTATTGCTTTTGGATTGCAACAAATCTACAGATCATGAAGTTCCCAAATCTTTATTCAGCATTACATGTGGATATTATTGCAGAAAATGGAAGTTTTATACTAAAGATAGAACGAAGGATAACAAATTATTTCCTTTCTGCATAATGATTTACAGAAGAGGAAATGTGATGAAAGATCCTTTACAAGGACAAGATAATGAAAAGCAAGCTGATGATAGCCTTGGTAACTGATCTTAAAATACCTTGCATGAGTGATGGATCAAGACTGAAGCAATGGAATATTGGAAGAGGTCACAGTGAAAAAAACCTCAGGGAGATAAGGTTAAAATAAAATACTAAGGGCTTTTTTTGTATTGGAGCTTGACCTGAAAACCTGCAGTTCAAAGATCATACAGTCTGAATAGCTCTCTGTGGTCTAAATAACACCATCTCACTAAAAATGTGGTATGGCCTTCTTAAGGTTATAGGTTAGGGATTTGCAGAGAATGGGATGAAAAGCAGTTCCTAACTCATTTTGAAGAACTTTACCTTGCAAAGTATTGTGGGGGAAGTAGGGAGGGTTTTTTGTGGTTGCTTGTTAGTTTGTTCATATGTTTGGGTTTTATTGAAAAGGAAAATCTCACTGCTTTTCAGAATTCTGAAATACCAAATATTGAAATTATACCACATTTATGTAGAAGTCTTGAAGAGAAAAGAAACAACCAGATGGGAGTTATGACTACCACAAACTGAAAAACACCAATAAATGTTTCTCTGTTCATTAAAGGAAGACAGTGTCACATAACAGATAGGAAGTCTGATGACAGGTATAGGAAAACATTAATGTGTATAATATTTTATATGTAATATTTTCACAGAATATTGACTGGGACAATCTTGCGAAAAGAGACATTGCATAACTGAGGATATTTAGATTCTATTCTTGGCTCTTCAAAGTATTTCTTGCTTGACTTGCATTAAATCTCTTAGGCTATAACTCCAACAATCAGTCATGTATACTACATAAAAGACATAAAGTGTGAAATTATGCATGCCTTATACTGTATTGCTAGACTGAGGCTTAGTTTCTTATATGCTCTGTGCCCTCATTTACAAAATATAGTCAGGAAGACTTTCTACAACTAAAAATTTGAGCTGTGTTCGAATATTGGGTAAGAGAATGTAGATGTAATACTGAGACAGATGTAATGGAATATATGAATGATGTATCAGGAAGTGAAATACAACTTATTTACAGAGACTAGCTACAGCAGAGGTCTTTCACACTCATAACATTAGAAACCCATTTAGCATACCATAAATTAGTTTGATTTGATTCCAGAAATAAATGTGCTAATGTAGTAGAAATGGAGAAGCATTTTTTTATCAGCTGGCCTCATAAAAAAAATAGGACTGCTATTGCTAATAAATGGCCATAGGCCTTTCTCTGAATGTGCCTTAGGCTGACTGTGCATGGCCCCTATCCTGGCCAGCTGTTATTATTTTATTATGGGAACTAGCTGTGTGATCGTGGTACTGTGTGTCTCTTGTTATGATGCACAGTTTAAGAGTGGGATACTGGAAAAGGTTTGGAAAATACTACACAGATCAAAAGCAGAGACCCCAAAACCATAGAGTTCAGTGCTGGTCAAATGCTGGTCACTGAAGAAGCTCACACTCAAGAGATGGGAAAAGTCCTCTTGCTTTAAGGAAAGAATCACCGGCTATGTAAGGGAAAATGCAAAACAAAAACAAGAAACCTAACCAAACTAAAGAAAAAAGAAACAAAAACCGCCAAGGAAGAGGGTAAGACACCTAAGACACCTGGTTGTGGGAAAATAATCTCCATCTTGCCCTTCAAGCTTTGTGCAATAAGTACCCCAGGGACAGAGGAGAGAAATTTTACTTCCTGGAAACCTGAAGGACTTAAGATCCAGAATTAAGAATGGGGGGGAATTAAAGAAATCACTTCTCTTTGGGGTTGCTCCTTGAGAGGCTCTTGAGCCTCTCCACCTTGATGTCAGTAACTGAAGCCACTGAGAGCTGTACCAACCAATAACAGCAATGCAATATCGAGCTGGTGGTACAGTGGATTAACAGCTAATGTAGGTCATGATTATTAAAGAGCGATTGCTTCTTGTAACACATAGTGATAATGACTGATAATGCATCATGGTGTATTGAATTGTCCAGTAGTAGTATTTGCTAATGAATTTCAATCCAGTAAAGTTTTGTTTTGATGCTTAAGCCTTACCCTGTTTATCAGTCTTCTAAACATGCCCATCATAGTGGTTTCTAAATCCATAACTATATCTACACATTTCTGATATTGCAAATGTGGATAGTATGAAACAACTTTAAACAGGTGTGGGGTTTTTATTACCTTTGGTTCATTTAAATAGCCATTTTTAAGTTTAGGTTGAGCAATACACAGTCGTTCTCAGAAATGTCATTGGAAGCTTTGAAATCTGAAAAGAAGGGCTGCTTGGAAGAAACATGTTTTTTTCAGATATGTAGTCAACACTTCCAGCCTCTAAGAATCAATAAGTCTTACTTTACTGTGTAAGCAAGGAATCCATTATTTATAAATGATGGACCCTGGCCTCTGATCCCATTCCTTACACATCTCGCTCACTATGAAGCCTGTAGAATGGAACACATCCATCACAGTTCTTGTGGCAAAGTCAAAGCTGAAAGAGACTGAGGAAAAGAGCAAGGTCTAGTGGAATGCAAGTGTGTATGTCAATATAAATTCATACAGGACAGCATTTAGAGGTCAGTGAACTTGCTTCTTCAAGTGTCTTCACATGTGTGCTCTAACAGTGGATAACTCAGAGCAGCCACAATGCTATCTTGTCTTCTAAAGGATTTCAGTTCTCCCTCACAAAAATTCACTGAGCATAGCTCAGTTATACACATTACACAACCTTTATCAAGAAATAGAGTGTTGTAGTGGGCAAGGCTCCTCTAGTGTGTTGATGTTTTCTGGCTGATGCTGCTGGTCCTGGGTAGGGATTTTCATGGCTATTTATTAAGTTCCACTCTCTCTCTCTGCTCCCAGGGTTTTGGCTACGTATGTACATTTTTGGTCTGGGATCTACCACTGATATCTCTCAATTTGACAGAAATCTACCTGTCATGTCTATGCACTGTCAACTATGAATCTCAATGAATCACTTTCACAATTCACACTATATCATTTAGAGACTTCACCCCACAGCATTCAATTTCAGTAATTTCAATGGCTGCTAGAGTGTAAGAGAAGAACGTTAAGGCCGTAAAAGCTTGTACATGAATATGCTTGTCATGGTTTTTTTTTAAAGTGAATATGTGATCACATCAGTGGTAGTAAAGCACAGTAACTTTATGAAACTAAAGTAGAAAATAACTTTCATAGAGCATTCTTTGCATCCTAGACAATACTGGGCATTTAGTCTATGGGAGCAGACTAGAAATACTTTGAAGAAAAGTATTTCTCTGAAATAAGCAGGGTAGGCCTCGTGTCCTTACAGCTGTTTTGTTTTTCAGATCTGCTCTTATTAGGTTGATATCACTATTTAGACATAGCCCTTGCTTGCCTTTAATTTACATGGTTCCATAATACCTAATTGCTTCAAATCTTATTGTATATCAGGGACAATATGCACATGAATATTCACACATACAATTTTGGATTAATACCAACTTCTTTTTTTTTTTTTTTTAAATAAGACCAGGTGAAACAGAATTTCTAAATATTCTCTGCAGAAAAGTGAACTGACATTTCAGAGTTTTCGAAAATGACCTGCTTCTCTTTCCTTTCACTCTGTAAACTTCACAGGTTCTGAGGCCAGAACAATGAGATCTAGTGTTTTTAAACTAGAAGACAGACTAGGTCACATCCGGATATAATCTACAAGGTCCTGCTAGGCTGCTACATGAGCATTTTGGGAAAGGAACTTAAGAAATCATCCCTATCTTTGTCCTTGGTACCTGTTAGATAATCAGAAAAGAAAATAAATCAAAATGCTATTTCTTAGCGGAAAACCGTTTTACTGGCAAATTGTCATCAGTTCTGTTCTCAGTGCTCTATTTCTGTTTCTGCCCAGATGTATTTGTGAAATTCAACTCCCTTGTGTATATTGACATGACAGGGCATCGGGGCTCCAATGAAGCAGTAACAGAGTATCATGTCAGTAATTTGACAGATCAAGGACTCTCCAAGGGCTCTGTAATGAAGAGTGTGCCATTCATTTTTCTCTCACATAAGCATACTCACACTAGCTTGTTCAAACTTTCTATGTAGTATCTCTTAGTAATGATGTTAAGGAAATCCATTTTATTCTGTGTAGATTTCAAGTTGTCATTATAATTAAATCAGGATTTGTCTACATCAGGTACAATTTCAGACAAAAACAAGTTATTCTAGAGATTAAAACACTTTTTCTAAGCAATCTTACTTTTAAAAATAAACCAAATTATTAATGTATCAAGTTGTATTTACATATAATAAATAATTTAACCTATGTCAATGAAAACTTGCAACTTTAGAACAAAAGGTCTAACATTTAATTAAACTCTGCCCTAGCTTTTCATCAGGCAAACTTACTTCATTAGAAATTTCTGTCAGAGGCTGTCATTTCAGGGATTTTCCCATAATCAAAGGCAGAATTTATCCCTCAGTTCATAACTCTGATGCACCTAGTGCTGTAGAAAGCACTCAACAGCACATGATGTTGAACTGACTGTACCTCTGGGGGTGCAGGAGCATGCATTTCTAAGTTGTCATACAGCACATGCAGTATAAGAGAACCAGTGCCACAACTTACTGTGGTCTTGTCCAGCCTACAAGTCAATTCCAAAAATAGAAGCTTCCTGTCCTTCACAGGTTTGTGTTTTTCTGTTGCTCAAGTGAAAGTTCCAGCTCATATTATGCAGGCCTTGCAGTAAAATTGTTAGTCCAAGTTCATTAGAAGTTTTTATGCCATACATTTTAGGGTAATCATAGCCTTGCAGAATTTAATCTTCACTGAAGTGAGTATCTGCTTCCTTGCTCTTAGTATATGAAAAGGAATGGCTGTTGCTTCCAGATATTCTAACATTAGCTTAGTTTTTCAATAAAAATATGGATATTCTCCTAAGACTTTTAAAGATTGTGAAAGATGCAGTTCACAAATACAACTATAATGCTGTTTCTGTTATCTCCTTCTCTCCTGTGATCTCACCAGCACTTGATTCATTTCAGAAGCCTCCAGTACAAGAGAGACATGAATCTCTTTGAGGGTCCTGATGAGGCCCGTGAAAATATTGAGAGGGCTGAAATACTTCTATGAAGAAAGTCTGAGAGAGTTGGGGTTATTTGGGCTGGAGAAGAGAATATACCAGGGACACTTTGTTGTGGACTTTCAGTACTTAAAAGAGGCTTCTAAGACTGATGTAGAGAGACTTTTTACCAGAGATTGCAGCAAAAAGACCAGGGGCAACAGTTTTAACCTCAAAGAGTATATGTTCAAATTGGACATAAGAAAGAATTTTTTAACTTTGAGGGTTATGAGACTGGAAGTGTTCAAACTCAGGCAGGACAGAGCTTTGAGCGAGTTGATCAAGTAGAATGTGTTCCTGCACATGGCAGGCAGAATGGACTGGATAACATATAAAGGTCCCTTCCTCCCCAAATCATTCTATGATTCTATGCTCAAATGAATTAGATTTAAAACTTTTCAGATTAATTTAATCATATATGTTTTCTCTCCTTTTAATGCTGCATTACTGAACTAATGCAGATCTTTTCCTGATTTTAAGTTAATCTCTGATAACTAGAGACATAATTTTTGGGGAAGAATGAATTAATCAGTAATCAAATCAAAATAGGATAATGAGAAATAAAATAATACCTTAAAACATTTCCCCCGCTCTCTGCCACCCTGGAGGGCTTCACTTCTGAATCACCTCCTCCCCACAACAGGTCAGGGAGATGGGGGATGGGGGTAGTGGTCAGTTCATCACACGTTGTTTCTGCCACTCCTTCTTTCTCAGGGGGAGGACTCCTCACACTCTTCCCTCTTTTCCGGCATGAGGCCCCTCCAGTGGGAGACAGTTGTCTATGAGCTTCTTCCATGTGAGTTTTTCCCATGGGCTGCAGCTCCTCATGAACTGTTCTAGCAGGGAGCCCTTCCACAGACTGCAGTCATTCAGGAGCAGGTCCCTAATGGGGTCACAGGTCCTGCCAGGAGTTGTTTCTCTGAAATACTCTCACTCATCTCTGGCTGATGCTGCTGTCATGCAGCAACTTTTGGCCCTTCTTAAATTTTTTTCCACTGTTGCTGATGGAGTCATTCTTGGCCAGCAGCGTGTCTGTCTTGGAGCTGGCTGGCATTGGCATGGGGGAAGCTCCTACTGCCTTCTCACAGGAAGAATCCTGACAGCCTGCTACTACCAACACCTTGCCACGCAAACCCAATACACCCAACATTGAAGATAATCTGATAAATTATCTAGGTATACTGTATTATTTTCTCATTTTTGAAAGGTTTATGGCAAGACAATATTTGTGCAGTCAGGAAAGCTGTATAGATTTATGTGACAATGTAGAGAAGTATAAATTTAATTGAGAATGTACCAGCTACCAAGAAAAAAAATCACAAAAAGAATCAAAATGTGCCTTACTGTGAACCTGTTAATTGAGGAGAAAATATTTAAAGTTGATATGGAGCACCCTGCTTCCTCTCTTATTCATAATTTTTTTGGTGTTTTAGCTGACTAACAGATGCCTACTCAGCTGCTCTTTCCTCAACAGGACTAGAAGGAGAAAATAAGATGAAAAAACTCCCCGTCTCATGGGACAAGTAAAGACAGGAAGTCCACTTACTAATTGCCATCAAAATTAATTCTAATTTTTCTCAATTAAAAATATATTAGGATGATGAGAAACAAAGAAAAAAAATAAAAACCACCTTCTTTCCACTTTACTTCTTTTTCCCAAGCTCAATGTTGTTCCTTCATTCCTTATGCCTCTACCTCTCCCTAGACCCCAAGTAGCTCAGGGAAGATGAGACATGGGTGTTATGGCAGTTAATAACAGCTACACTCTGCCACTCCTTCCTCCTGATACTTCCTCTTCTCCAGCCTGAGCCCTCTACATGGACCAGTTCCTGTCAGGACAGCCTGGTCCTGTGTGGCTCTCCACAGGTGGCATGATTTAAGGCATATCCATCTGCTCAATTATGGGGTCCTCCACAGGCTGAAGTGTGAATATCTGTTCATGGACTGCAAAGAAATCTCTGTTCTGGCAACTGGAGCATCTCCTCCCACTTCTTGTTCATGGACTTTGGTGCTCTCAGGATTGTTTTACTCACTGTTTTTTACTCATCTCTCATCACTGCTGCACAGAGGATTTTACTCTTTATTTCTGATACTTTACCTTTTAATGAGCAATGCTCCTGACAGTGTCAGCATCCTATTATTGTGCCCATCTGAGCCCATGGCACCTGTTTCAGAGAACTTCAAGTGTTTTTCCTGTAAATCACATTATATGTAAACCTTGCACAGAACAGAAAAGATTTTAATGGACTGTCCTTGAAAGCCCACCACAGAGCTGACTTCTACCTTCTACCTTCTCAGACTGAGAGAAGGAAACAGTGATCTGACCCCAAGAGGGTGTTGCATTTGCCTCTCTCTGCCTGACCAGCTCTTGTTCTGTCACAGGTGAGCCCATGATAAAACTGCTGCTTCTCTGTTTTTAAAAGAGAGGAGCAATACTGTTAACTCCTAAAGCGACACCTACACTGTCACACATAACAAGGGCAGGAACCTGCCTTTAGCACTTGTCAATGCCATTGCTGATTACCTCATTCCCCAAAATAAATCTCATTTCTCTGTAGTATGCACAGTGTAAGTTGCATAAGCACAAGATGTATCATGGGCTCATTCATCTTCAGGATTTCGTATGAAAAGTTAATACTTACACCAATTTCCCCCTTGGAAGAAAGAAGAATTCTGATATGGTTTCAGATTCTCCTCCAGTATCATTATATGTTCTTCACAGTCTCCCTGAGTCTCCTGTCTCTTGCATAAATGGTATGTTCCTAATATTTTCTGACATTGTACAATGAATCTATAATGTCAAGGAGAATAAGCAATTTTAGAGTGAGGAGATTTAATGTGAAAGCTTCTTGGAAAAGTGACTACATGCATCCAAGGCCAGAATGATTGATGAGAAGAGGTATTAGATTGTCTAACATTTTTAAATGTGTGATATGCTATGAGTAAGGACTTGGCATATCAACAGCAAAGGGAGCTAAAGGGATTTCAAGATCTATTACCCAGATTTGGATCTTCTTTCCCAAAAAGAATGTAATGAGAACAGAAAATATGCACAAAATTATCTGATGGAATTGCTGGTTCTCTCTGTATATGGAATGAATTTGTCTTGTAAAAACTATATCCATATTGGGTTTGCATAGATTTTGGTACCTGGAGGGACTACATGAGTGGCTGCTGTTGACAACCTGGCCTTGAACACTTCCAGAGATGAGGCATTCCCAACTTCTCTGGGCAACCTGTTCCAGTGTCACACTAACTTCACAATAAAGATTTTCTTCCTGGTATCTATTCTAACCCTACCCTACTTCAGTTTAAAGCTGTTCCCTTTTGCCCTGTCACTACATGCCCTTATAAAATGTCCCTCCTCATCTTTCTTCTTGGCCCCCTCTAGGTACTGGAAGGCTGCTATAAGGTCTCTCCAGAACCTTCTCCAGACTGAGCAATCTTGGCTCTCTTAGCCTCTTATATTGTAGTGTAATATTGCATATAGATAAAACCTTAGATAATGAAGGCTTAGGCCTGTTACACTGGCTGGAGAAGGACTGTGAGAGAAGCCTGGGAGAAGAAAAACAATTAGTTTTTACCCATGTAAATGTAGTATCAACAGAAGCAAGAAAGTTAAACAATAGAAGGAGAAAAACAGCAACATATCTGCACCTGGTATTTTTCTCAATGCTTGAATGCTTATGCTATAGGTAGCCAATGGTTGTTAGTATATTGTAGTTAACAATAGCCAACGAGTCTACTGTAGTAATTTAGTAGCCAATGAGTATATAACTCAAATAACAACATCCAAAAGTGTCGGAGAAACCTTTGTCAACAGGACAGGGGCACAGCCAGGCGATCCACGAGCTTTATTTATTTATTTCAGGCATCAGCCTCATGTACACAAGAGAATGTACATGGCTCATGTCTGCTGACAGACACGTCTGCTGCTAAAAGCCTTTTTGCATTTCCCACACAAAAGTCCATAAAAAGAAGCTGCTTTGTTTAATAAAGGCCTTTTTGCACATTGTCTGAGGCACTGCCTGTGTGTGTCGTGTCCACCCCAACAGTGACAGTGTAGTGTTTACTTCATACACCTATTATTTTTTTTTTTTTTATTACAGACCAACAGAGTCAATGGCTTCCACAGATTTTAGCTTCACTTAGGCTATGCTTCCTAAGCTTTTCAAATCTTGCCTCAGCTTTTTTTTTCTTTTTTTACAGTTCTCGAACCACATAAAAAGAACAAGAATCCATATTTTTTAAGAGTTACAAAAGAAAATATTGTATTCTGAGATATCTTGTCAGCAGATATTCCACTGTGACCCTTGAGTTATGCTAATTTGATTTAATTTTTTGTTTGGATACTTGGGTTTTTTTACAGTTTTTAATAAAACTTTTTTATGACAAATTAAATGCATCTTTCATCAATTTCTTTAGAAATAGAGATGCATTTTTCTCAGAAAGTAAATATGAACAATACAACACAATACCTATAAAGGGAGAATTATTTTCACAGCAGGTTGTTACAAAACTGTGAACAGAAGTCTGGTTGTTACTATTCATATAACTTCTTTCACTCTTCTTTATTACTTTAATTATACCAATGAATGACATGGAAACATTGAACAAAGGCCAGACATCAGAAACTCTTTTTCTTAAGCATAAAAAATATTAATAGAAGTCCAGTATTACTGATTATTGTTTGCCACTACTGCTTGAGTACTTCATGGCAAATACAGTAACTTGAGAATTTTTTGACAAGAACAAAAATGAACTTAATGAAGACCAGTCTTATATATGTCTCTCTATGACTCTATACATGTGAATCTAAGGACGGTGAGAGAAATTACTTTAATTAAAAAACACAGTGAAAAGCACAATCTAAAAATTTATATAGTTTAGTAAATTCCATCCATGTACAAAAATGTTCTGAACATAATTCAAATTAAGCAACTAAGATCAGTGAGCTTGATGCTTATTTTTGGTACATTTCTTAAAGATCAGCTTCTAACCAAGGCCAGTTGATAAATAAAAATAAAAGATTGAGGATTTTATAACATTTCTGATACTATACCTCACAAAAATTAAATTTATTAAATTAATTTTTCCTTGAGTTGTCAACAGATATATATAAATTGTCTGAAACTTGCAAAGGATAAAATGAATTGCGTAAAATAGCATGTCCACTGAGGTTCTACAACACCACCATTATTAGATTTAGCTTTAGTTAACTTGTTATTCAGGCAGAACTGGAAATAAAATCACACACTGTTAAATTGGTTGAGTCTTACAAGGTCATTGATGCAAATTTAAGGGGCTTAGAGATATCATAAATATGAATAGAAACAGCAAAATGACATTAAAACTCGGGGAGGCAGGATAATATTTCCAGAGGGAAAATTAGAAGAAGGACAAACGTTTCTGCTGAGGTTTTATGAGCCTGGGGTGCTGGTCAACAGTGGCTGGACATGAGCCAGCAGAGTGCCCAGGTGTTCAAGAAGGTCAGTGGTATCCTGGCCTGTATCAGGAATACTGTGGCAAGCAGGACTGGGGCAATGACTGTCCCCCTGTCCTCGGCCACACCTATTCCACACCTCAAATCCTGTGTTCAGCTTTGGGAACTGGAGATGATTAGCCTGGGGAAAGGAGGCTTGGAAGGGACTTTATAGATGGCTACAACTACCTGAAAGAAGTGTGAAGCAAGGTCAGAGCTGGCCTCTTCTCCCAGGTAACAAGTGATACAGCGAGAGGAAAGGGCCTCAACTTGTGCCAGAGGAATTTTAGATTGAACATTAGGATAGAATTCTTCACGGGTAGGGTGGTCAGACATTGAAATGGGCTGCCCAGGGAAATGGTTGATTCACCATATTTGGAAAAGTTCAAAAAACGTGTGAATGTGTCAGTCAGGGACATGGGTTAGTGATGAATGTGGTAGTGCTGGGTTAATGGGTAGCCTCCGTGATCTTAAGGGTCTCTTCCAACATTAATGATTCTATGATTTTCTTATTGCAATATTGGCCAATTTTGGTCATAACACTTCTCGGCATATTAAGAAAAGTTGAAAAATAAATCAAGGGGCTAAAGAAACTAACTTATTACAAGATTATAGGGATTAATAATATGTGTTTCCAATCAAGCTTGAAGATCAGCCCTTAGTTCTGTTGGATATATTTGCTGTGCTATACTTATGCACATAATTGTTTTACAGGAAGTGAAAAGCAAAGTACACATCTTGACTATTTTCATTATGCAATATACCTTTTTATATATCACTAAACATATATATGGACTAGCAGCATTAACTGAATGACTATGAATGATTAAACAATGACAAGAGAATGAGATTATCTAAGGAATTTTATGTTCAAGTTGTGGTTAAGGTATCTGCTTATCACAGGACCTATGAGACAACATCTATTAGCAACACAGAAATGTTGTTGCTAGATGTTGTATCATAGGTCATGTGACAAAAAACTTCAGGAACTTGAGGAAATGGACTCAGGGGAGGTTTAGATTAGATATTATGGGGAAAAATCATGGACAGGGTTGCAAAGCATGGAACAGACTGCCCTGGAAAATGGTGGAGTCACCATCCCTGGAAGTGTTGAAAAAACATGTGGCTATGGTGTGTGAAGACAGAGTTTAATGGTGAACAAATGCTAGTTTGATGGTTGGACTTGATGATTGTAAAGGTCTTTTGCAACCTTAGTGATTCTGTGTCTATGAAAATTGCTGCTCCTTTTCACAACAAGGTGATGCTTAAAATTACAGCTATGCATGTGATTTTGTTGATCTTTATGCAAATATATTTGAAAAAAAATTTATTTGTGTTCCTTTTGTAATAACGGTTTATAACAAATATAACCTATTGGATCGGGGAAGAGGGGGAGGTTTGAGAAAGAACTACATGTAGAGGTAGGGCAGAGAGTTAAATTCCAGGATACACCATCCACACCTCATATGTATGTGATTCAGGAAAAAGCTGGACCCATCAACATCCTATAGCTCTTTGTTTCTATGGAAAGAAATCCGGGCATGGGTCACAAACTGGAATAGTCATCAAGAGGTTAAGAATAATGAGACTCCACTGTCCTTGCACATACTTTTTGCAGACGAATACAAAGGTGACTTCTGAAACTACTGGTCAGTGAAAATGACAAAGCATGTGAGAGAAATCACAATGCTAAAAGTTTACTCCTCTCGGCCTCCTCACTTCCAGCTGGAGAAACTGTTAGGCAATACCTGAAGGTATTTTTTATTTGATTTTTAGCTTCTTATTGTACTGTTTTTCAGAAAGTCTGAAGCAGCAGGTAAAACAGAGCATTGCACAAAAGAAGCTCTCAAACAAAGCATTTTAAGAGCTTGCCAAATGCAGCTATTCAGTGTATTCTTGGCAGCACATTGAGACTGTAGGCATACACAAGCTCAGTTACTGGGTTTTATACTCTTTCTTCCACATGAACTTTCCTCATTTTCTCCAAGGACTGCTAAGACTCAGATTAGGGTTTAACCATAGCCTTCAATTTCAAGGAAGGCAAGCAGAGTGGTGAAAGAGAGTGTTATACTATGACATTTCTAGAATAAACCTCTTAGAGAGAAACAAATGCAGCATATCACTGGTGTGGATCCTGATCTCAGTTGTACGAATGAGCAGCTGGTGTCAGAGTGCCTTTGACTGAGAGTGTCTGACTCTTTTGGCATATTATTTCCTTTATGGCCAAAATGAGTAAAGCCAGAATGACTACTGTTCCAGAGTGTGCAGTGGGAAGCTGAACAAAGGAGAGGAGACTTAAAACGAAGAACTGGAGCTGGCAGATCCCATGGTGATAGAGAAATTTCTGTAAGGAACAGTGAACAGATAAGTGAAACCTCAGAGATCATAGGAAAGGGCCTTCTGACAAAGCAAAGAAAACAGTGTCTGCTGCAACAGAAAAGTAATGGCTCGGCTGATACTGAGACAAGAAGTTGGATGTGCCTGCAACAATGCAGTTGACAGGGGCAGATTGCTTATAATGCTTTTTACAGTCTTTCATAACCACTTCAACAGTTCTTTATTCTAGAAAATAAAGTCTAGTGCTGAAAATTCAGCTTAAGTGTAGACAAGTGTTACAGTGAGTTTTCAAGGTTACTGAATTTGTTGTTAGGAGGAGTTTGAAGTTAGAGCTGGGTGTTCCATCCTCTTAAGTTCTGGAGCTATTCATGTGTTTCTCACTCCAGCCAGTTGCTTTCATGGTAGCCCTCACCCTGCCACATGAAAAAAAGGGCTATGATTTTGCCCAGCAGGGAAGTCCTTGGTCTATTAGCCTGTTGTCACAGTGTCAGAGACTGAAAATAGTTCATGCCTCAAACATTGATATAAACTTTCGCTCATTATAAATAACCAAGAAGCCTCCCTGAAGACTGGGACTTTGAACTGGAAAGTCAAACTGCTGATTAGATAAAGGGAAACCATTGTTCAGCCATCTCAGCTGGGGGGAAAGGTTTGCATGCACCAAAAGGCCAAAGCCACCAGCTGTGCTGAGGATCATCCTCTGCTGAGTTTGGGGTGGGGGNGAGAGGCAGCTGAGGGGGAGTCACAATCCATCAAAGAGCTCCAAAATGCTGGGCCTTGCACCCCAGGGCTGCAGGGATGGAACAGACCCAGAGTCTGCTGTAAGACACTGTCCCCTCCCCAGGGGACATGGATGGACATTGCCAGCTGGCTCCAGGGGATATAAACCCATGGGATTCTACCACCAAGGAGAGCAGCTGGAAAGGATCAATAGAACATTGTTGGGATCCACAGAGTGGTGATATTTTCCTTGTTCTGTCCCTGTCACTCTTTTTCTGTCCCCCCCTCCTATTTTCTACTCCTTTCTTTTTCTCTTTCTCTCACATTTACTATACAATAAAATCTTTATTCTCTTTCTCTCATATTAACTATACAATAAAATCCATATTATTGTCACTGGCATATGGTCTTGTTTGCACCTTAGTTTGGAAAGGAGAATTTCTAAAGAGCCTTAATAATAATTATAATTTGATCATAACACACAGGCAACAGTCACAGAGCTGCAAATACAAAAAGACACTCAGTACTCACTTGACCACGAGACAAATATCAGAGATTGTGTTCTTGTAATAACAAAAATATTTTTTAGGCTATACTTCTGAGGAAAAATTACTTTAAAATTGCTCTTAATTAGGAGTACAATCACCTAAGAAAAGCCTGCAACACCACCTGACAGAGGCTGAGCATCTTTTTCATGGATCAAAAGTTATCAGGGAAAAAAAAAACCACAAAAGAGAGAGAAAAAATTAATCTTTGTAATCTGCCTTCAGCAACTCAATTGGAGTGGTAAATGTTTACACTAGAATAACACAGTGGCAAATGGAAACTCTGCTTTTATGAATTCTGATGTATTCCCACGGACATTCAAAATTATACTCCTGTCATTAAAGCTCAGATTTTAAAAAGCTTTTTTTCAAAGACTTCCTTTTTCTTTTTTTTCTCCCTCATTTTTTCTTTTATCTCTTATTTTTCTTTCTTCCACCTACACTTCCTCCCTGCCCTTGAAGTCTTCTTTGAGCTTTAACATAAAATGAAATTGAGTAAAGGAACTCAATGCAAAGCCTTTCTTTAATCTCTTTGCAGCTGTTACAACCTGTTACAAGTTTAAAGTGAGAATTCAAATTTATGGTGAAAGACTGGGAAAGAACTTGTAACATTTACAGGTTACATCAAAATCTGCCATTGATTCCCACCATCATCATCAATCTATGTTACTCAAGATCTGATCTCTGGTGTTCACAAGACTTTCATTACACACAAGTTTTGGATAATGAACAAAATCAACTGGTATTCTTCACATATATTCCTCAAATTTTGTTGAAATTATTTGAGACTCTGTGTATGCTTAGCTGTTGCTTCCCATACCATCACCAGCAAAATCAATCACACTGCAAGTTTCTTATTTCTGACCTCAGATATTCAACAGCTCTTGTGTTTGGTGATCAGGTAAATTTAATGGGAACATCTCTCAACCGCTCCTGATAACTTGTCCCACTGCCTGCCTGCTGCAGTCTTGAATCATTCTGTAAGAAGCTGCAAGAAACTTCTTCCCCCATATCAGGCAGAGCCAATGCCAGCTGACTTCAGGACAGACCTAGGGGTGGCCAAGGCTGAGCCAATCAAATATTATAGTAAAACCTCTGTGATAACATATTTAAGGAGGAGAAAAAAAAAATTATAGTTATAATTGTGGTCAGAGATAGCAGATTGAGAATATGAGACGAGCAGCTCTGCAGACACCAAAGTCAGTGGAGGAGGGAGAGGAAGGGCTCCAGGTGCTGGCGATGAGATTCCTCTGAAGCCTGTGGTGAAAACCATGGTGAAGCAGCTGTGCCCCTGCAGCCCATGGAGGACACCCATGCCAGAGCCATTGGATACCCAAAGGAGGCAGTGAACATGTGAGAAACCTGTGGAGCTGCAGAAGGTTCCTATCAGGGACCTCGAGACCAGTGGAGAGAGGAGCCCACACTAGAGCAAGTTTCCTTGTAGGACTTGTGACCCTGTGGGGAGCCCATCCTGGAGCAGGCTGTGCCTGGAAGACTGCACCCCATGGAAAAGTGAACTACGTTGGCAGTTTGTGGAGAGCTGTTTCCCGTGGGATGGACTCACACTGGAGAATTTTGCGGAGAGCTGTCTGCTATGGAAGGGACCCCACATTGGAGCAGGGAAAGGAGTCTTCTCCCTGAGCAGTGGCAGGAGCAATGTGTGATGAAATTAGTATAATCCCCATTCCCGTCTGTGTGGGGGAAGAAGATAGGGCCTAGGTAGGAGGAAGGGCTAGGGGAAAGTTGTTTTTAAAATTTATTTTGTTTCTCATTATCCTGATATGATTTTGGTTAGTAATAAATCCACTTAATTTTTTCAGTTTGAGTCTGTTTTGCCCATGATGGTACTTGGTGTGTGACGTTTCCTGGTCCTTATCTCAACTCATGAAAATTTGTTATACTTTTCTTCCCTGTCCAGCTGAGAAGGGGAATGATAGAGAGGCTTTGGTGGGTGTCTGGCATCCAGCCAGGGTCAGCCCACTACACAGATATCCTGAGAGAATGACAGATTTGGGGTTTACTTCTAGCTAAATAGAATTCCTTTCATAAAGAGTAATTGTAGATTTGACTTGCAGTTGGTAAGACTTTGATTGATACCTCAGTTGTTTCAGTCATTAGAAGAGAAGCAGCAAAATTATATACGTTGGAAGTGGCATATGGAGGTATCCAACTCCACAGGAATAATTTTCAAGTTAATTCATGCTTCAGAATTAGATCAAGTTGTTCACTATGCTGTCCACTTAAGTTTTGAATGAATGCAACTGAAGGTATAGATTCCACAACCCCTGTGAAACTCTTTTCCAATACTTAGTTAACTACCCTCATTTAAAAAACCAATATATATCTCAATATCTGACTGCAGTTTCTCTTTCTGGAACTTGTATCTGTTGGCTTTTGTTCTTTTGTGTATACTTCCCATTAGACGTTTGTAGGCAGCATAAGATCCCAGTGTAACTTTCTCCTCTTAAGTCTGAACAAATTCATTTGTGTCAACTTCTCATTATAAATGGTGACCCTCATCTCCCTACAGATCTGAGCCACTTTCCATCACACTTCCTGCAGTTTGCTGATATCCTTTTCATACAGGCTACCCACAGATGGGATGCAGTTCTCTATGGGAGTTCTCAAAAGTGCTGCATTGATTGGAATAACCACTTCACTCAATCTGATGTCTATGTTTTTGCTAGTACAGCCCAGTATGCAATTGGCCTTTGCTGCATAGGTACAGCCGTACTTCTGTTCAACTGGTTGTCCAGCAGGACCCCAATGCTATTTTCTGCAGAATGGCTTTTCTGTGCAGCTCCCACCCTGGCTGTACTATTGCATAGGTTTATTCCATTAACCCTGGGGCACTGCAAGTGATTGACTACCAGCTGTACTTCAAACCATTGACCCTGCCCTTTGAGCCCAGGCCGTTCAGTGAATTTTCCACATAGTTTACAGTTTTGCTCTGTGTCTTACAGTACTTCCATGGTGTTGCTAGCTGAACAATTCATGGTTGCTAAGGAATGTGCTTCTCTCTGTGGGAAAGCACATAATCACTTTGCTTTGTTCTCTTTTATTACAGCAGCCTATTTGGTCATGCTGTTTTTCTCTTGACATGCTCTGAGCTGTACTTGTCCTTGTCTGCTTACCTTAGATGACAGGAGTTGAGACTTCATAAGAAAGAAGATGTAATTATTTTTCTTTCTTTCTCTTTTTTTTTTTTTTTCATAAATCTGAAGATCCCCGTGTCTAGTTATTCACTGTGTGGGATGAAGTTGGTGATCAGAGGTTGTAGTGCATACTGAGTTGAGTGACGTGGGTTGTTTTTTAAGTGAAAACTCTGGGATACTGGTCAGAGTTACTGCCCTAGACATAAGGCAGTGATGATTAATTTAGCTGAATATATTTTAATTCGTTGAGGAAGTGTGGTTTCTGATTGTGACAGTGTTCATGCAAACCTTTGGTCCCAATCTTGGACAGAGAGAGGTGGATCCAGAAAATATCTTTGATGCTTTGGACATATTGCAAGCAGCATTACTGTTGGGTGATACTTAGTCAGTATCACCCCAAATAAGTTAAATTATTTCTTTGTTTAAATTGAGCAGAGTCCAATGATTCTGTGTGGATACTGAAAGTGCTTGAGGAGTAATTGAATAACTGAATTTTTACAAGAAATAAAATCTTTGCAAGGTCAACTCCCAGTCTCTTAGGAATGATAATCAGCTATTTTGAATGAATATTCCACTTAGTTAAAATTCATCAAATGTATTTTTGATTCTCATTCAAGAATTTATTCCAGGTCCATGTCTATTTCCAGTTTCCATGGGTTTTTTTAAGCTACTGAAGAGAGATCAAAAGAAAATTTGCACGTAGTATAGAACTACCCAAAGTCCCATGATGAGATATGTTGGAAAAGGGTATTCCAAAGCTTGGAGTGATTTATTAATTTTACGAGATCTAGCCATGGCCTCAGGGTGGGCATACTGGGGATTAATGAAACTATAGTGTGGCATGAACTGATTTTCTAAATGTAGGATGCACCTACATTCTTAGAGAAAGAGGGAAAAAAACTATAAGGCAGCAGTGAGATCTCAAAGCAGCTTCCTTGTTTGTTTTAAACACGCTATTTGGTTCATTTGTCTTTGGAGTCTTTCAAATTTGGGAACTAGAACAGGTTCCCATTTTTTTTCTCTCACTAGAATCTAGCCATTGTTATTGAAATCCATGTCATGGGAAAGATTAAATTTCTTTTTATAAATCTGAAAGTCTCATCTACTCTGCCATGGAAACCCTGTAGTACTCTGTAACTATAGTCTTGACCCTAACCCTAACCCTAACTAACCAATGTAAAGAGCTGGTAAATTTCCTTGCAGTATGGACAGGATGTCCTCCCCTGCTCTAGCTTTCATCAGAATCTTTTTTCCTAAGAGAAGGATGAATTTTCCTGAAATAGAGTAATGACACAATCAAAGGAAATAGATTGCTACTGTTTCCTACTTACAGAACTCTGCAGCTCAAAGAATTCCATTATGATCTTGGTAGCTTTACGAGTTATTTTGAATTCTGCTATTGATTATAAAGTGGCAGAGGGTTTGGAGGTGAGACACCCGACTTCAAAAAGGCATAAGGAGAAGTTCTGATTCAAATTTTATACTCATGGTGATTCTTTATGAAAGAAAAAGAGAAAAACTAAAAGAAAAAACAGAAAAACCCCCACAAATAAACAAAAATCTAAACTACCAAACCCAACAGACTAATAATGATGAGAATGAGAGGAAATCTAAAAAAATGTAACTATGAAAATGGAAACACAAAGCTTTCATTTGCTAATTATTCAGAAATCATTCAGCTGACCGCCCAAAAAAAGAATGTTTTTAACAGACAGAAGAAAAATGTGATCTGAATTTAGTGGTGGCCATATTTTGAGTAGGAGGATGGACTAGAAAGAACTTTTTAATCTGAATGATTCTGCAACTCCATGGCTTGTGGTATTTGTCCATATTTAAACAAAAGATGAATCCCACTTTCACGGGAAATCTTTACCCTGAAAGATCAAGAGATACCATAACCAGAAAATATTTCAGAGCAAGAAGGAAAATGGCAATAGAGTGGGATAAGAAAGATGCAATTTCATACCTTTTTGCCTTTGGGAGAAATCTGTTCTTTACCAACATCTACCTTCTGACCTCACCAAAAAGCTCATCTTTCCAAGAAAGATGTAAAGATCATGATTATCTGCTTAGTCAAATCAGCAGTACAATTGAAACATCAAGTTATATTGATGAAACGGGAAGCATAAAATCCATTATAATAAAAATGCAGAAAAGAAACGCACATTGCTTTATCATTGGCACTGTCAACAGATGGTATAAAATTACCACCTTATGTGTTCTTGGTACATAAAACAATGGCAAAGGAACAGCTGCCTACTGGAATGATTGTCAAGTGTCAAACCCAGGATGAATACCTACAAATTCAGTGAAGGATTGCCTGAATGACATTTGAAGTAGGACTTGTCTACTACTAAGAGAAACAGGAATGCTTGTCCTAGAAGCGTTCAAAGATTATCTGTTGTCAGCAGTGAAGATTGCTGCTAGAGAAAGGAGCTCTGATCTTGTCACACTTGGAGGAAAGATGCTACAAATCCTTTATAAAATAGACCACTCAGTTTTTATAATGAAACTGGATTCTGGCATCAAGTCATGCTTTAACCCCTTCAAGGGAAATTAAATTGGATTAAAAGGAAGAGATAAGACAATGTTATAGCAAGAGAGGTTAAGAAATGGTGTTTTTCAAATCCCATAGATGGAACTGAAGACTATTTATGAATTAGAAGAAGAAATTGAGAATGATGAAGACATTAGAATTGGCAAAAAAGTTGATTATAATCACAACATGGGAGACAATGAAGAGATGTGGTAAGTAAAACCTGAAAGGCAATAGTAATAAAATATGAGAGAAGAAATAGACTGTCATGGCCAGTCATTAGTGAAAAGTTGCTTTCTACTAGTTTAGGGAAACAGATAGCTAATAAAACCTTTTTGTTCATTACCACTCTTTTCAGGAGTTAGAGATTTATGTAGTACTACATTATGTCGGTGTTTTGTGCCATTAGAATGCAATGTGACAAATTCTATACTTGCAAGTCTAGAACCAAATTCATTATCTCATGACATGAGGGCTCCACGTCATGAAAGATGTATACTTTCCAACATTTATCCTTTAATTTTTGTGAATGTTTTAGGAAACATATACATAAGATTGTCTGAAAAATTAATTATTTTTTCTCTTAATTAAATTATTTAATGTTTGGCAGATAACTTTGTTTCCATGTAAATTAACGTATGGCATAAACCAATGTAATCCTGCCCAAAGGTTAGAGCTCTGTGACTCTAACATAAAATATAAACTGTGTGGCACTGTGGAAATAAGCTTTTAATATACCTCTTCAGTTTCTTTCTTTTTTTTCTTAAATTTTCTCCTATTCTTATTATATAATGACTCCAATATCACNTATAGCTAATAAAACCTTTTTGTTCATTACCACTCTTTTCAGGAGTTAGAGATTTATGTAGTACTACATTATGTCGGTGTTTTGTGCCATTAGAATGCAATGTGACAAATTCTATACTTGCAAGTCTAGAACCAAATTCATTATCTCATGACATGAGGGCTCCACGTCATGAAAGATGTATACTTTCCAACATTTATCCTTTAATTTTTGTGAATGTTTTAGGAAACATATACATAAGATTGTCTGAAAAATTAATTATTTTTTTTTCTTAATCCTGCCCAAAGGTTAGAGCTCTGTGACTCTAACATAAAATATAAACTGTGTGGCACTGTGGAAATAAGCTTTTAATATACCTCTTCAGTTTCTTTCTTTTTTTTCTTAAATTTTCTCCTATTCTTATTATATAATGACTCCAATATCACTCCAATGCAGTTCAAAGTTTCTGAATTTGGA
>VZTN01024182.1:0-22398 GCA_013400515.1 Erpornis zantholeuca
TCTATAAAGAGGAAGGGTAAACATGCTTATTTTAATAAATGTCCAGACCTCTGTTTTAGTTCATATGGGTCCATAAAAACACGTTGTTATATTTCAGATTTGACGAGGACCATTAAGCCACCCTGAACTCACATATCAAAAGAGGCCAATGTAGCATTCTGAAAATTTATTTTAGAATTATAAGGAGATCTCTTCCTACTACATATGAAGTTTTACAAGAGACTTACAAGATGATTATTGGGTTGTCAAAATTTACGTTCCACAAGTAAATACTTCATATATCTCGAGTGTCATTTTTTCAACTCTTCATTTTGTAAAAGGAAAATATGAACAGAAACTAGACTATTTCTCAATTTAATCTAACTGTAATTATATAGGCCTCTGTATCTTTAAAATTATTGCTGAAATAATTAAATTGAGGACAGATCCTTGTGGTAATAACGTTTTCCAACTTTTAAAAATATTTCTCAAGTGGTGACTGAGTTGTAGCTTTGATATTCAATTATATCAGTCATTTTGTCCCTGTATGCAGCTGTTGTTAACAGACTTGTCTTGAAAGTAAACCCATCTCACTGATTAAAGTCATATTTCTGATTGGCTAGGCTCACAACATTGCTTTTGTGACTGAACATTGATTAACTTTTTCTATTCATCTGATCTGCCTCTGTAAAATGTTAAAATCCAGATACGGCCTGCTATTGAACATGTGTAATTTCAAATAATTGCCTCTAAGTGCTCTGCCAGCATTTTAACAAACATATGCTACAATTCCGTTCTTCTTTTAGAGCAAGAATATTGTTTGAAATGTTTTGTTTGTTATTCTTCTGCTACAGATTTCTGGCTCTGTACAAAGGCTTGCTTCCCAAGATCATGAGGCTGGGTCCAGGTAATTTTCCTTCTGTCATTTCTATTTTGCTTTTGTTCTTGCTTTCTCTTTGCATTTTTCAGTTTCTTGAGAAAACGTAGCAAATATCGGTCAAAGAAATGAATCAAAATATCTTTCACTTTGAATGGTTTCTTTTTAAAATAACATCATCTAATAGTATCACAGATGGATTTTGCTAAATATGTGTCTAAAGGAAGTAATTTACACATATACATCAGAGAATTGCAGATCTAAGTCACTGCTGGTTTGTGCGATTGCTTTATTTATGAACAAACCAAAGTATATGCAAATGGCAGAACTTTTGGAAGCTTCCTAAAGCTTCCTGTTCCTTCTAATGTGATCTTTTGAGTTTACTAGGATTACTCCATACCTATGTGAAGTCAGCCTAAAATGCTGGTTAGAGTCTCTCCATAAAATGCACTCCACTAGTCAAAGCACAGACCAAGCATATCAAATTCCAGTTACTTTCCTCTCCTGTGCTCTATGGGGGCAGACACAAAAAAGCTGGTAGCAGAGCTAGGAAGAGACTTGTATAAAATCTGATAGCAGAGCCCTGAAAAACAAAGCAGACAAGTATATCTTTAAACTGGGGTTGTTGTTTGACCCCTTCTTACTAATTGTTACTCCAAATGTGGGAGCACAGTAGTTGAGAATTTGTATCTTCTTTGGCTTTTAGAGGTTTTTTCCGTTACTGGTTTGGATCAATCATGAAAGCAAAGCACTGGTCCCTCAGAGTTTGTCAGCCCACAGAGGCAGTCTGCATCAAAAAGAGCAGAAGCCCCAATTTGAACAGTATCCTATTCCCATGAAAATGTATTTCCAGTTGTTCAGGGTGGTTGTTTAATACACAAGAACACACATAGGTAAAAGCAAGTAGGTACAGAGCCTGTTCTGCAGTATAAAGGAGGCATTAGGTTTGTCTGTAAATGTTTGCATATCCAACCTGTCTGGCTAAGTGCTAGTCCATGCCTGGTTATTGTGCAGGGTGAGGAAGAAGGTGGGGAGGGGAAACAAGGAGCTCTAGAGCTAAAAGCCTTTTCCTTCACACTCCAAAGATACTAGATTACATACAGGACAAAGAGAAGGTAGTGTTTAGCTTTCCCAGTACCTCTTAGCACAGCAGATTTTGGAATAGAATATTCCATCTTAAAAATGACTATGCATTCTGGCCCAGTTCCAGCAAGTCAGTTAAATGCAAACTTCATTCTACATACTTTTGTAGTTCCATTGTCTAACTAATATATAAGTTTGACTTTCTCAGGAAACAATAATACAATCTTTGTTGTGACTGGGAAGGTAATTCCTTCTTCCAATATGTGAGTGTTTACAGGAAAAGAGATACACAAACAGATCACACTGTATGAGATTTGGAAGCAGCCTTGCTTTGAGTTCATATCACATCTTAGACATTGTGTCTATGATTTGTTTGTTGGCCCAAGCCTTTTGCAAACTTCTACTCTGTCTAGCTGTCTGTGAGTTCCTTTTCACAGAGGAGGATTTCAAGCCTGATGATAGTTCCTTAGGATGAGTGATATGGAGAAACTCATGTGGTAGTTCTGTGTGCCTAGTTGTCTGAGCCTATCCCCCAGAAAGGTGAGGCCAGTTCAGCAGAAAACACGTTTTTTAGAGGTGCCACTCCAAGCTGCCAACTGAACCAACAGGCAAAGGCCAAGGAAAGAAAATATTTATGCCCCAGTGCTGGCACTCACAAGTCATACATATTTACTGATGGAGCCTGGTTCTCTTTACCCATATTCTCTAACTAGAAGCTTCTCTATGTATTTAGATATACATATACCTTCTGAAATGTCCCTTTCTTTATCTCATACAGTAATTACAGCCCAGTTACAGTCTGGCTTCACTAACAGTAAAGATATTTCATGACTTTCAAGATGGAATTTTATACTTTCATCAATTCTAGCAAATAATGCCATTTCACTAGATCAAAACTTTGCCTGCGGATTTGTAGCCAGGAAAGATTATACTCATTTCAATACCATAATTTTCCACTTTAGACATGGTGAAAAAACAGGTGAAAATGTCTCTTGAATCTTACCGGGAAGCATTTTCATCATTCTGGAGATGAATTTTTGTCATTCCACCAGTCAAGTTGCTCTTTCATGGCCAAATCTAACTAAACAGGCACACAAATATACACATATTCAAATTAAAAGTTTCTACTTGTAGAAGAACAAAGAAAAACATTAATCTTGAAAAAGTATTATGAAAAATCACACTGAGGGTGAATTTGAATTAATATGCAAGCTATTTGCATCAACTTTATAACCTAATATTAAGTAAAATTGGTATGGATTATGAATTGGTGAATATTTAGTGAACTCAGGAAATAGTAGAATTATCCATTTTGCAAATAAGGCTTTGCCATATGCTGGTTTATATTATGCACTAGAAATGCTCTATAAAATCTTGAAAATATGGGATTTTCTATGTAGTAAAATAATATCTTTTCTTTCAGGTGGTGCAGTGATGCTTTTGGTTTACGAATACGTTTATGCTTGGCTTCAGGACAGAGTTAATCACAAGTAGCACTTCTGAAAAATGTACTCTTTAAAATTATATGCGTTCAAAAATATACTATAATAAAGTAAAAGTGATTCTTATCCTTTATAGTGTTGAATAGCCTCAGATTGCACTGATGGTAATACAGTTCAAAACAAATACGGTCTTTAGGTCCTGACCCAAGAAAACATTTAAGCACATGCTTTTCTGTAAATGCATAATTAAATAGCAGTTGACATTTGTAATTGTTTTGCTGGACCAAGAGGAAATACAAAGCAGACATAAGAACCAGTTAGTTTTTGAAGGACAAACTGAAATTTTTTGACACGGAAACTTCCTATGTAATCACAGACTTTTTTAAAAGTTTCAGCTGAAATGGCAAGATAAAAACTTTCAGGGCATTTTAAGAAAAAAAAAAGTAATCTGGGGGGACAGATACCAAGCTATTGTGAACTGGCAGCTCCATTGACTCCACATTAAGAAAATGACCCATACTCTGCAACTAATGAGTCAAACTCAGGTCCACTTTCAATTCAGCCCAGTATGATTTCAGCATTCATAGAAAAGCTTTTCAAGTTCTTCTTGGGAGTTTGGATGGAAAAGGACAGCACAAGCAGCCACAGCTTTAAAACATGCATACTGTTAAATATCCTGCTTGTTCTTAGCCATAAATATTATATAAATCTCATTCGGAACACAGAAGATACTGAAAATAATTAGTCTGCATTGAGTTACATAAAAATGCAAAACAACATGGAATTCATAGAAGAAATGAGTAAATAAATTAACAGAAAAAAGTAATTTTAGGCATATGAGATTTTGCTGCAAATTTTTAACCTTGATTTATCAAATTGATATACTATTCCCAAAAGAGCTGTCCTGTGATGAAATGCTCAGTGCACCCTGACTGCCCCCTTAGCCTTTCAGTTTCACCATGGAATGGTGAAACAAGGTTGTAGACTTATAGCACATCCACAGTTCTAATTAGCTAGCCCTACACCTCAAAGAAATGAACCTTTCTGTAGACAAAAAAGAGGTTTCTCTGAAGGTAAATTTTTGCTTTTCCCAGCCACCGTAAATATAAATATTTCAGGGATGTATTCATGTTCTTACTAACCATTCTAACTCCGAAATACAGTAAATTCTGCTATGCTGACTGAAGACATAATTTCTGTTCATGCAGTTGTGCCATTCTACATTTTAATTTTAAAAACTCTGTAAATAATTTTAAATCACACATTATTCTGTTATAAGAATGTCTCCATTATCTAACTTTGTTGTTAAATGAGCACGTATCTTGCAATTGCTGAAAGTTTCAGTATCTCCCCATACTCTATTCACACTGTTAATGTTAAATGTTCTTCCTCTTAAGGAGGTACAAACCTTTTCCTTAGCAATCCTGAAGAAGTATCTTTCTGCATTTTTACTTGAAAATGGCAGTTCACATGTGAAGTCTCATCTCATGAGTGTTTTTAATGCATTAGGAAAGCAACAAAAAGCTAAAAATAGAAATGTGTTTTCAGCGCTTTCAAGGATGCTTGTATCGACATGTTCAATAAGCCTCTCTTTTGTCTGAATTTGGCAACAGTGGCTTTTCATACCTATGCTATTTCATAGCTAAAATCAATTAAATTAGCTCTATTAAAGTTTATGGTTTTAAGGAAAGTGTTCTTTGTTGTTGCATTTTATTGTCAGTTCTTGGCCAAAGAGAAGACACTACTATGATAATTTCAAAAAATAAAGCAAATGGCTTTATAATTTGTCTTTATTAATTTAGGGCATTCAAAATATAAAAATAAAATGCTTTAGACATACTGTATATACATATATAGCCTTCGGTTTTACATCCTTTCCAACATGATTTTTTTTCAGTTAATAGCTCAGCCTGATCTTGGATAAAAGGAGAAACAGGCAAAACCAGAAAACAACATGGTATGGGAAAACAAACCTATGAAAGTGCCAGCCCAATCCCGCATTACTCTTCATGTAAAATGGGCTGAAATTCAGTTTTACATCAAAGATCTTGTGAATGGGGGCCATGCAAACACAGTTCAGCTGAAGGGAGTATTATTAGGCTTCACTGATTTCTTTGGAAACATTTAACACCCTGGGAATGAAGTTTAGACTTTTCAGACTAAAAACTTTAATTCTGCACCCACAGATACTGCATATTTCCCAAATGCATCCATTCATATCAGTGGGTTCACTCCAGATTTATACCCTTGTACTTGACAGAAGCAGTTAACCCTTATTTATTGTCTTTTAGGAAACAATTCCCTTTTTCTTTTTCATTCAGTGTAAAATGGTTTAGAGTTGTGTGGTTAGTAAGCTAACATTTTGCAGTTTTAAGTTTACCCATGAGTACAAGCAGTGAAACAGTCCTTGTGCATAGGAGTATTCTACATCGTACATTTACATTTTTTAAAAAAATTGTGAAATTTCACACCAAAAAAATCCATCACAGGCAGTTCACCAAGAGCCAAGGTCAGGTACTTTTGCTCACTCTGAGCAACACTTTCTGCACGCAGCCCCGTTGACTTCCCATTCAGGGGTAAGGTATCAGGTACAGCAGGCAGATGTGCGGAGAGCTGTACCTAAACAAACACAAAACAAAAATGGTTTATGACGATGTATCCCGTGGGAAGAATAATTAACATAACGTCCTGTCCTTGCTTTGTAAGTTATCCTGATTTAGCTGAAGATAATGCAAATAACTGACACAAGCTAAGGCTCTGTCTGTCTGTCTGTCTGTCAAAACACACTAATTCCTCATTGGAATGTCAGGAAAGACAATTTTTATTCCAGAAATGACCTCATGTTACTCAAGAAAATTTGGAAAACTTTTAACACAGGCACACTTTGTTACAGGCTTGTGAAGTCTTGAAGCTCAAAAAAGCTGAGTTTTGAAAGGTTTCTCTTCCTTTTTTTTTTTTTTTGGTTTTCTTTTCCCTTTGGTGCCCCTTGAGTTCTATGGAAAACAGTAAGTAGACTCACTCCATAATGCTGTAATCCAGTAGAACAACTAAGTTGAAAGCTAAAATCCTCTTCCCAACTTAATCACTTATCTACTTATGATCTTTCTCTTATATTTTTTCCCCCATTTTATCTTTAGTGAAGAGTTTGTCTAGTATTAAAGTGATTTCTTTTTCATGGTGTTAAGGCTCATTTTATTTCAGCTATAACAGCATAAAGGCAGAATAACATCCGTCATATCACTAACAGTGTGGCGGAGTGGAAATGCACTTGTATGCACTTCACCTTTAGTGGTTTCAAAGAAACACTCTTGAAAAAGTGTTCCACTGAATAACAAGAGTTTCAGCATCTCATTAAAGCTAAACAGCTGTTGAATACATTTGAGGCTGAAGAACATGAATCACATCCAAGATCATAGCTTTCTTTCCTTGGGGCCAAATACATTATCTGTGATCTTTATAGAAATGCAGTTCTGTTAACTATTTTTTAGTGCAAGAAGCAAAGGTGGCAGCAGTCAGTTGAGTCCACTTGTATTTCAGTGGACATACTGTACATGATATAAGTCCTGATTA
Source organism: Erpornis zantholeuca (assembly GCA_013400515.1). NCBI lineage: Eukaryota > Metazoa > Chordata > Aves > Passeriformes > Timaliidae > Erpornis > Erpornis zantholeuca. Next base: position 6,952 of record VZTN01024182.1, read on the forward strand.
CTTGGATTGTTATGAAAATTTACCCACAGCTGTCTTGGTGATGAAAGCTAGAAATCCACAAAAAGAGAACTATATTTTAAGAGGGACTGTATTTTACTTTCCCACTGAATTAGTGTTTTTAATATGGGGATTCAGACAGAACAATATATGAAGAATAATATTTTCTCCTTTGCTTTAACTATGTCTACAGTAATTTAAGTTACTGCAAAACATTTTTAAAAATACACAATATATTAATAGTCTATGGTGGATATGAAATGTCACACCAGGCTTTTTCTTTTTTTTCCACATTCATATTCTGAACATACCTACAGCATGGGAAAAGCATAATAATAGTCAGAACTTTATTATTGCCCAAGGAAAACATGTAAATTTTCAAAGATCAGAATGTCAGCTCTCTTGGGATAAAAGTTTAAAGCAAAATAATTGGCACAGAGTACTTGCCACTGCATACAGAAATGTAGAAAGGAAATTTGCTAATATTAAATAATATCTCTGTTTGTAGCACCACCACCAGTATACCTATAAGGGAAAAAAATGCTTCAGAAAAACAATGTAAACTTTACCAAGAGCCATACTTTACATTCATTAAAGCAGAAATTGAAGACAACTTTCTGTTAAAAAAAATTACAACAAAATCTTAGGGCTGGACACAAGTGAGCTGAGAATCATGGTACAATTCTGTTTCTCAGTGGGGTTTTTGACTGATAGGGCTTTGTAAGCATCTCTGCACAGGTTGCACACTAACAGCATTTTCCTCTACAGTTTTCAGTTTTGTTCAGATATTTTCCACCCATTTTTGTTTGTACACTTCATATGAATGTGGTGTTTCATGAATCTGTGAGGCTGGGTATGACTGTGGAGAGTTACTTAGCTGCATTTCTGCCTTTGACTCTTCTGCCAAAGAGATAACTATTTCATAAGATGTTGAAGCCTCCACTGTGGCACAAAAACATGACCAAAAACCCCTACCTAAACCTCATTGCCTGAGGCTATCACCCACCATGCAAAGACATAGAAAATAACTAGAAATCATCTCTTAACTTTAAAAAAAAAAAAAAGGTAAGAAATGTACTGGAAGGTGAAAACAAATGCTGTTGAAAGCCTCTATTTACAAACGGATAAAATCACAAAGATCTTACTACTGCCTGACGATGGCAACATGCCAGAAGAATTGGAAAGCCACCTATTGCCTTCGTTCTATATTTGATTACCAAAACCCAGTAAAACAACAAAAAAGGACCTCTTAATAACAGTGGATTGTATAATCTCATCGATTAAAGGGTTGTTCTCTAGGCAGTTGGCAAACACTTCCCATTCAGCCACCTTTGCTGATTCAAGGCATAGCAGAATTTTCTGTGGTGATTTTTCTTTATTGATTTTTGCACAAATCTTAGTAACAATTGCACATTTAGAAAGTTTGTGATGATTAAGAATAAATATGCGTGGTTTGACCAGGAGAGAGTGGAACAAGGCTCCACGAGCCCTTTGAGGGACACAAAGTCTTTAAGAGCGCAACACCACACTTCTCTCAGTTTCTGATGCTGTCTTCAGCTCTTTCAATCCCAAAAGCCTCACGGGAGACAAGTCATGAGGAGAAATGCCAAGTATCGCCAGCATGAGGAGAGCAGTCCGTGAGCTAGGCTCAGGGGACGAGGAGCCAGCGAGCTCATGGTGCTCCTGGACCAGCTCCTGCATCAGAGGGCGGAGGCCGTGACAGAGTGGCTGCCCTCCCTGGCTGTCTGCATGCCCTTGAACGCCAGCGAGGCGGGGATGTCGCAGCTGTGGGGGGACAGCGGGGTGCCCCCGGCGTGCTGCCAGCCATGGCTCGCCATGTAGCTGGATGGAGTGGCGCTGTACGTCATGTAAGGTGACACTTGGGCTGGTGTGGCGTAGGGAGGCATGGCTGGTGCTGACACGAAACTGCTGACGGCTGGGAGGCCATTGGGTGCCTGAAAGGAGAGGGAAGGGAAAAGCATTTCTAAGAGAGTAAGACACATTGGATCTGGCATAAAATAAGCTGCCCTCAGATGCTGCTGGGGCGTTGTACCAAAACTAGGGCCAGTGGGGAGAGAGAACCAAGAGAGAAACCCATAACCATTCCTCTGAATTTCAGAGGCTCGGTGGCCCCTTCTGCTTTGCCTTTGAAACCAGTTACCCCACTGTGATCAGTGCTTCACACGTCTCCCAACAACCTGTTCCAGACAGGGACCAGCAGCAGATGCTTAGGGAACACACACCAAGAGCAGGGCAAGGAGCGCTAAGCCTCCTGTACACCTGCCTACCTTCCTGCAAGCTCTTGTTGATGGGTTCCTAAAAGCTCATGGTTGCATCTAATCATTACATTGAGAGCTACTGGAAGGATTTGTAATGAGTTTCTCCCTTCTCTCTCACTGAGCACCTTAATGCACTTGGCAATGACTTCTGCAGTTTGGAGTAGATGAACTGCAACATTGACCCACCTTTCCCAAATTTTGCATTGACATGTTGGTCACTGTGGCAAGCCCTGCTGGGTGGTGCTGCGGCAGTTTGAGTTGTGCAGTGACCACAGTGATCCCAGCGGCAGCAGAGACAGACCCATCCCTGTGCCTCACCTCTCCCAGCCCCGAAGGAGGGTGGGCTCAGCCCTGAGCTGCCATGGGCAGGTGCAGGCACAGCTCTGAAAGCAACACTCCCTGGAGTGAAGAGGTAACAGCGCTGGGGGAGGTGGAACATCTTAAACTCTTTGGTAACTGTTTGTTCAGAGCATGAGTCAGAACTGTAATAGCAGTATTAGATGGTGTCTTTTTTAAAATCTGTTTTCTAGATACTTGGGATAAAAAACTTGTAAATGTTCTTTGCTCATAGCTTCTGGTTTCAGTAGGGATTCTGTGCACAAAACAATTGCAGGGCTGGGTCCTTTCCTGCAAGCTGTTTTCCTAGGTCCTTCTGTAGGCTGGGGAGAAGGGTTTCTATTTAAATAGAGATGGGAGAGTCCTTCAGTCAGCCATGGTATGCTTTCACAATTAATGACTGCTTATTTAACAAAAAAGTGTTCGGTGGTTTATTTCCCACCCATAAGTGTTTCTTCAGCACAACAGGTATAAACCAAGATCATTTATCTTGCTAAAGTTTCAATTTGTGTAGTATTTGTGTTAGGATTTGGGGTGGCATTTTTTCTCAAAAACGTTTCCTATCTGGAAATGAAAGAGTATTGATTCAGCAAATCCTGTAGCATCATCACATGATACAACTGCACCCAACCTGAATAGTGCAAAGTTAAGAAATGAAACAGACTTTTGTTTCTGCTAAAACTTCACATGATGTTAACATTTCACTTGTTCAATTTCTGCCTGGATTGCACCTGCCTCATTTAGAGTATTTACCTTCATAAAGGGCACTGACCTGTTTTCAGGCTCATGGGTTTCCTATCATGTAACTCACAGTTCTACTGTCTAGACTATCCTCCATTGTCATTTGGGAAACAAAACAGTAATTCTGCTGGACTCCATCAATATATACCCGTACAGCAATCTAAAGCAGCAGGAGACAGCAGTGGGATCCCGGCCACAAGCTTCCAGTAGGAATATTAATTAGTACAAACATACAGCTGCAGCAGCAACAGAATTGTCATTCCAAATCCGTAAATACTTTGTTGAAGCTAAACTTGCCTTATTTTTTGAAAATACAAATCTGTGGTCTGACCAGTAACTGGAATTACTTGCTCCCTACTGTGACTCAGGAATTACACTTTAGCCTCAGCTTTAAATATCAGTGTTTGCAACAATACTAATTAAACAAACCTGCAAATAATTGCACTGCCAATTGGTACAATTCTTGAAAAATCACATGGAAAATTATTTCATTGAATTTACTGGAAAGTAAAAAGTTTTAGTGACCCTAAAAAGCTGCTCTTCCAATGTCCAAACATGAAACAAGTATGAGCACCTCTGTTTTTTGTAACAAGCACCAATGAAAAGGTTTGCACAGGGGCAGTAGAGCCAGGTTATAACACTGGAACATCACAAGCCACAACCCAAACATATCCTGCACAGAGAAGTACAGAAACCTGAAGAGATGGGTGCTGGAAGAAGAAAATATATGGGACAAATCCCTGAAGTCTTATAGCCATTGAGATAGTGCAAACCTTCAGCCTCTAAACCTCAAAAGAGGGTTTTTGGACTCTGTGAATCCACCCTGTTCCCAGGCTTTCCCACTCCCAAGGAGGCTGCTACCAAGCAGTGGGGTCTAGGCTGTGCCTGGAAGCCCCATTTTAAGCAGGTTTCCTCATTATGAGTGCTTGTGTTCTGTGAAACCTTAGCTGTGCTTTTGGAAGGATGCGTTATAGGTACAGGGTAGATCTGTGTTGCCAAAAAGGCATCTCTTTGCTGGTCCACCAACGTTCAAGCCTATGTCCTGGCCTCCTGCATCTCCTACTGACAAGGCCAACAGGGGTTCCTCAGCAACCATAAGCAGATGACTTTGCATGATCTGAGGCAAATCTGAGCTCCTGAACAGCTCACATTAATGCAGATGCTGTTGATAAATATTTGATCCTCTCACACATATCTTCTGTGGACTTACGGCACAGTTTTCAAACTATAATTGCTGGAGAAACCCGAGTTTCCTATTGAATTGTACTGTAGGTGCCACTTGGGTTGTTGTTGATAAAACAGATGGGAATTGACTAAAAATTCACTAGTTTTAGTAAAAGCGTAATTCAAAAGAATACCTACACTGATTTATAACAGCCAGAACAAACCTTTTACACACACACACATACACACACACACTTATTCAAAATACAGCTGTGAAAACTGTTGTTTTTGTAGTCTATTCTGAATGTCAGAAAGATCTTGCCCCAACTACTGAGGGCAGGGCATGGAGACAGTTGTGTAGGGACCACCAGCTGCAACCTGTCAGAGGCCACCAATGCTGTCTGTCATCACGGCCTCACTGAATTGGTGAATCATTCTTATTTTTGTTGCACAGCTACAAAGCTTTACCACTCAAAACCATGATTCTGTGGATGCCACAGATGCCCTCAGCCAAGCAGGCAGAGCTGGGATGGGTAGGAACTGGCCCAGCACAGAGTGCAATTCTGCGTCAAGCGAGGTTTGAGCCATACCCATAAAGCAGTCAGAGGCTTCCTCTGACCTGAATTAAAAGATGAGGAGATAGAGAAAATCTCAGTTTATGTGATTTAAAACTATGCTACTCAAAAAAAAAAAAAAAAACAAAAAATAAATCCCTCATTTTCATCTCTGTCTTTCAGACTTGACCTAATAGTCTCGACACAAGAGTTTTTACTTCCAAACAACTTTAGATACAGAGTGTAGGTTATCGGAAGGGTTGAATCTTGTCTGTCAATCCGACACTTTTTACAAACATGACATTCACTTAAAATAAATGGAGGGGATTAAGTTCCATGACCCTGTATATACTGGATGAATAATTCATCCTGCAGTATTTCAATCAGAGGAAATGAACACCAAAATCTAAACATTCGTAATTACAAGTGCAAGAACCCCATGGTGTTTATGGATTTTTAAAACCCTAAGAATTTGTTTTAAGTGCAGAGGTTCTTGAACCTGGTTTTTAAGTTTTATAAATATTTTTGTTCTTAATTTGAACCATCGTTTTTCAAGGGAAATCTAATTTTTTAAAGCAAACAAACAAACATATAGTTCTAGCTGAACAAGAACCTCTGCTGTGTAAGAGATAAGGGTTCACATTTGAAAGTACCTACTTTCTGGCTTCTACGAAGATCAGAGAGAAGCTTTTGCTCTGAATTGCTGGATGCTGCTGGTGGAATAAGTATTTGCACATTTTAGAGCTGCGTTTGAAACCTAGAACATATGATCTCCCACTGACTGACAAATTCATTTGAACATATTCTTGCCAAGATACCAGCAAAACAAGAATAATGGGTCAGGATCACAAGCTGTGTCTGGTGCCTTTCTGCCAAGTTGCTGTTGATACCTGCCAGTGACAGTAGAAGGAATATCCAGGGTGGACATAAAGACATGCTTTAGGTCACACAAAATGGTACTGCTGAAACAAGCAGACTGCACATATTTTCACAAGTAAAGGAGTAGGCTGAGTGGTGTTAACAGATGGAATCTTTTGTTTTTGCCACTTTAGATACAATACTAACTAGAGGCAACTTTTTTTGTCATTGTTTTCAGTCTGTTTGTGTTTTGCCACAAAGAGGGAATGGGTGGATGAAAACCTAGTCTAGAACCAAGCTCATGTGGGACTGTCTTTGGAATAAGTTATTTCCATTAGCTGCTTGGACTCCTAAAAGTCAGAACAGTTCCTCCCCGAACCAGAGATAACCACCACACACACCTTGATATCTGTTTTGAAGAAACATGCAAGCTAGATTTCACTTTTGGTCCTTGTGGTATAAATTCAAATTAGATATTGTGGTGAATTTTTTTTTTTCATTCCCTTCCCTACTTTTCCTTCTCTGACTTTTGCTTGCTAGATATGTGTTCTTTCAGGATCAAAGTTAGACCATGTCCTCTGTTCCCTTCCCATGTGGCTTCTAAATTTTTCACAAAATGACCAAGAATTGTAACATTCGAAATCACAGACCTGTATTTATGTTATGTTATCTATCATTAATGGCAATAATGTAAAGGATCTCATTTCAGGTTTCTGTGAATACAAATGAGAGCAGATTTGATGGCACAGGTGGATGCTACCTCAGATTTATAGTCTTAAGTCTAGATTGAGTGTCCAAAAGAATGTGAATGATTCTTCTTATTGTAAACTTATTATTTACAATTATTTAAATGACTTGCCCATTGTAATATAATTGTTACAATATTTAATTAAATAGTTCATGTGTTGCATAGACTAAGAATGCAGGCTTTGTAGAAGTAGTCTAAATTGCTATTAAAAAGAAAAATGTTTCTGGAGAAAGAGCATAGGGTTCAAGTTTGAGTTACCTAATCCACCAGCCCGAATGAGCTGGGACAGTGACTCAGCCCAAAGTCCCCTGCTGCAGTCATCAGAAGTTCAGTCTGTGTCATGGCTTAGGGACACACCTCTGGTGAGTAAGGCTGTCGTTTTCCTTTCTGTCTCTCACTTCTAACACTGACTTGGATGGAATGAATCCTTCCTGTCCTTGGATCAGCAAGCTCAGCGCATTGCCTTGATCCTGCAGCACAGCCTTTCCCCGAGAGCAAACGAAGCCAATCTGCAGAGGTCCCGCAGCCTGTGGCTGGGAGCAGCAGCAGCCCGGCACAGAGGAGTGCTGGCAGCAGCTTTCTCTGCAGGGACGCTGCCGCAGCTCTGGGCACACACGGACACCCTCTCGCTGCTGGTTTTCAAAATGAAAACCTTCAAACATTTCCTGGAAATGATGAATCTTTTCCGAATGTCCTGAAAACGCAGTCACAAAGTAGCTGTTGCAGAAGTCATTTTTTCCACAGCGAGAGAAAAGCGTAGCAAAATATCTAGTCCTTCAATCAGAAGAGCAAATTGGCATAAAAACCCAGAGGATATCTCATGTTTTTAGTGACATGCAATCAGTCAAAAAGATTATGACAACAAGACTAGGAGCAATCAAACACCAACTGCAAACATCAAGGAAACAAACATGCTAAATCTCCCTTTATAACTGGAGGTTAAATATGATTTATAAATCAAGCCAACATATGGGATCCCAGGGGAAGAGTAAACAAATTTTCAAAGTCAAACAGCAGCAGCAGGCCTGTAATAGAGGTGTCATTTAGGAAAATGGCACTAATAAATGATCTAAATAATAGAAATGAGGTTTTTAATGTTTTGAAATTAATAACTTTAAGTAATACTTTTGTAGAAATTGTAATTACTAAATTAGAGCTAAATACTCTAGTTGCAATTCAGTGCTACATCATCAGCACAAAAAATGACATGATAGCAAAAATATTCATTCAGATGAGTGTTCCACTAAAATTAATGTGCCTTACCCAGGTTAGTCAGAACCACCTAAAGAAGGGTTACAAAAGTGAGCACTGAGTAAATTTCCCCAGTTTATGATAACAGTTTTTATTAAAAATATTTTTCTATTAAAAATAAAATTGCTAAGATGTATCTGAATAACCTATCCAGAGTTAACCCTGTGAATCAGGATTCGCTTTTAATAGTGCTGGAAAAGATTCTTGCAAAAATATTTTTATATTAGGCTAAATATCCATATTCTTAGATGAATTAACTTATTTTATTGAACATATTCCTGATCTGATTTTCTAATAATTTCACTGCAATCAGCAGAGAATAAAACAGACTCAGAAAAATTAGGACACTGACATTAAATAATTTTGATATACAAAAAATCTTAAACAGAAGAGAGAATATTTTGTATGTAGGATATTAATCTGGTATAATATTATCTAATTTAATATTTGCCTTTATTTTCAAGAAAGAGCGAAGGGTGATAATACATTGGAATTGAGAAGCTTTTAAAAATAACACATGGGCAGGGGGCTTACAGCTGCTCTGTTGCTCAGCTGAACTGAGTCGATTTCCAGAAGACTGAAAAAGGAAAAGAGACCTTTCAAGAGTGGAGAATTACACTATTTCTTTTTCACTGCAAGCTGTGCAAAGCAATGCTGGTATTCTAGTTGAAGTCACAATTAAAATTGACTTATTCACATGCTGGCGTGCTCTAAGATTTCAAACGTAGTTAGCTACCCAATACTATACATTATCTCTTAAAAATGTGCCATTTTCTTTACAGCTATTTCTCCCATTATTAAGTTCAATGCACAACAATATACTGCATAGGAAAATCACACTACTTCCTTCTAAAATAAAGTTCAGCCCTTTCATAATGAGCAGATCCCATTCCCCATGTTTAACATGCTTTTTCATTAACTTAAAGTTGTTTCCTTTACTTATAGCCATCCCCAGCTGCACTGAATAACACAGAAACCAGATAATACCAATTGAGTGTTTTAACTATAGCTGGGACGTGCATCAAGATCACTCTAAAATATTTTCTTATCCAGTTTTAAATCTCAGCCTCTTCAGGGACATAAAATCCCTGTTTTGGAAATAGTAACTTGAATTAACACACCATCACCAATCCTTTCCTGAAGGAGCCAGGGGCATTTTATGTCTTTTCCAAAGCAAACTAGAGCAGAAACAAAAGCAAAAACCCCACCGAAAGCAAGAAAGCAAGCAAGAAAGAAAGGAAGGCCACCACTCATTCTCTGACACTGAGTAATCTACTACAAAAACACAGAGGAAAAAAGAGAGGTAGGAGAAAAAGGCATGATGGATAAGATGGCTTTCACAGTGAGGTGAGATCTACCATGGCACACCAACCATGCATTAATATGTCCACTTAAATGTCTCAAAATGTAGATTATAGTTCAAGGTCTACACTATCATTGAATGGTTGCTTTCCTTTCATACACCAGAATAAGAAGGATGATATAAATCGAAGTCACTGACTTTCCAGTGAAGATGCTGGATGTTCACTGGATCTATAATATGTTCTACTATTTAACAAACTTCACAACCAGACTATGTCAGAGAAGGGTGAAAACAAATTCTGGTTGCTATAAGCAGAAAGTCTGGTTCTGATGGCAAAAACACAACTTAAGTCTTCCTTAGACAGATACACTGTGCTTATGAGGACAATAGGAAAGCACGGAAAAAAGAATCATGTCATATAAGCAAACTCCTTTGAGTAGGAATTAACAACAGATTCTCATAGTTTTAGAACAGATTTGCACAATAATTCCCCCTTGGTGTTTTGGCAAAATCTGGAATTGGGCAGGGCACACATGGACACTAAACAAGCAAATACACTGGAAGGAATAAGCATTTGTTCTTTTCTATGCTGCTGGTTAGCACCATAATATATTATCGAAAGGTTCTATGAAAAATGCCTTCTTAATATTATATATTTAACAATATATCGTAATTTCAATACAGTGTTATTTAAATGAAACTGAGGGAGGAGACTTATGGACACAGATACTTCTAAGGGATTCTTGATGTCTGGAAGATAGGCAAATATGGGGTCAAACTGGTAAAGTCCCCACCTTGTTCCCTTCGGGGACAGCCAAAACAGCAGTCTCCCATGTCTAACAAATCTCTAATGCTGCAGAGGCAGTTGCTGGGAAGCTGGTACACTAAACAGGGTGAAATCACAGCCCATCGATTTTTGAATGCCTATGGATATTATGACTAGGTGGGTAGGCAATTCCTAAAACTGATAAATTGCCACAGCAGACAAATTCAAACACACCACACAGTCTTTACATACTTGTCAATCTACTACAAGAACCGAGACTGAACAGCTCAAATCACATCTAATACCACTGCTCCTGGCACTCTGCTCCTTGGCTTTCATACATATCTCCCATCACTCCCACTTTTCAGTCCCTGGCCCTGTTTGCCATGGCAGGTCTCCTGGTGGGTTGGGGTCCTTTGAGCAGAAGGTGCTTAGAGTGCAGTTTGAGTGTCATCATACCATTCACTCACCTCTCTGACTTTCTTTATTAGTTTCATCCGGGTGGAGTGCCCTGAAGCCATGTGGGTTGGTGGACAGGGCACTGTGTTTTGGCCGTGGAAGCAGGTGGCCAGTAAGAGGCAGGTCTCACAAATGGGGTTCGAATTGGGTGCCATCCAGATCACCTGGGAAGGAATCGGGTGCATGTAGTGGGATCAGCTCATCCCCCTCACCCACAACATGCAATGACAAGGATGCCTAGACCTAGACCTTGAGCAAGCTGCCTTAGTGGCAATATTTTAACAGCAGACCTGGTCTGGAGATCCTAGTGAGAGTGACACAGAACCAGACAGTCTCCAAGCCAAGGTATGAACCCCTGCACCAGACTCTGCTAACTATGCTGCTGGGTACTACGGCAAGAAAGCAAATAAGCACCTCTCCTTTACAGGTTCACCCCCCTCCTGCCTGGGTATGACTGAGGAGCTGTAGGTCCGGACCTTGGTCATTGATGCATTTGGCACAGACCCATAGGAGGAATCCGGCTGCCTGGATCCTGAGTTATAATATAGGATGCCAAATAAGTAATTTGTTAATTAATTTTTTTATTAAATCATGTGTGTAGGAGGACCATGTAATTGGCCATAATATTTAAGGTTACATTTTAATGGTCACCCAAAGAAGTTATCCTGTGTTGTGGGTTCTAAGCACTGCAGATACAGTTACAGATTCATGGTCACCAAATATACACTTCATTGTTCACTGACAAATGAAAGATCAGGAACTAAATGTTTACATTACCCACATTTTCTGTGCAAGTACTTGTCCAGAATTACACCTAAAATTATTTGCAATCACTTGCCCTAACATGGAGCCTTCCCTTTATGTGCTTGCAGCACACAGAGCTCACAGCCCCAGTCAGAATGTATCCAAAGAACAGGGAGTGATATGCCAGCAATACCAAAAACTCAAGCCCCTAACAGCTGATGAAGTTCAGCTGAGACAGAGCTGAGGCAGTTGCTGCTTAGGGGTTTGGCTAGCATGTCAGAGGAAGACTTCACTCAAACTATGTTCAAAACCCCTCTGAATTAGGAGGAGTGTTTTCTGCAGCTGCAGTAGGTTTGGGATGAGGCCTCCAAACAGCAGGCCATTTCCAGGAGCAAGCTTGCTCTTAGACCCCCCAGTTACAAGCTTTTTCCCATTAATGAGTATCAGCTCACTTTGACAATATGCACATCTGCTTCCTGCAATGCACACGGAAAGTCATTCTGAAATTATTTCCAAGCTATTTGCCTCTCAGCAAATCATACAGACATATGTCAGATCTTCTGCATTCTCATACATGTGTAGATACCGACCACAATTTTTTCAGCTTGAACATCCATGATGTTAGTCCAGCAACTCACAAGCATCAGATGTCTAAGAACTGCATTTTAAATATGATACATGTTTATTGTTTTGATTTCAAATGCAAGTTACAAATGTGTTCATATTGCAGTCATTTCAGCTATTTTTTTCTTAATGCAGTTGTCAGTATAAGCTGTGCAATGCAAAAGAAAATACTCTGAATATTTACCCTTTGTATTAATAGCATAATTATTGTAAAGGCCCCTGAACACCACATTGAATGTGCCTCTCTGTGTAAATTCTGCATTATAACAGCTCTGTATGAAATGAGTATGACACAAAACTGTCAAGCTCTCGGAAAAATCTATTTCCCTTTTCAGTTTCTCTGATTCACGGTCACCCTGTCTGAAAGCCATGTGACAAATCTGTGAGTGTGATACACCAGGTAAGTTGTGCAATTGCTTACGTATGAATGACAACCTGGGACATCAAGTAATTAAACCTGAATAGAAACTTGACAAGGCATCTTTTGATTTCCTGTGGAATGTTTTGTACAGAATCATAGTCTGCCAGGCTGAGCTTTCAACTCCCGAAACCCAAATACTGAACAACCTTGCAAACAAAAGCCCCAGAGACACCAGGAAATTTGTAATACATAAAATGAAAAATGTTCTACATCCAGAGGTTCAGTTTCATGTTAAACTAGTATGACTGCATATTGCTAAGGCAAAAATGTGAAACCTTCCTGCCTTTTTTGTGGGTGAATTCCCACTGATGTGTAGGACAAGGGCTGAAATATAGTGATAGGGACTGATTGGAGAGGTCAGCCTTGGCTGCTGCCTGACAAGTCTGGGATGTCAGTAAGAGTTTTGCCTACGAAAAGCCTACAGTATCCTGTGTCTTAAAGCAAAGGTATATCCTTTAAAAGAAGTGATCAAATATATATGTTGTAAAAGTACAGAAGACCTTGTTCTTTGGTCTCAATTTTTTGGGTCTTTCTTACACAGAGGGACTTTCCAGGGGACTTCTTAAGAAGCAAAATATTATCATCCATGACAAAGGCTGGGGAACAAGTTTTTCACTTGCCTAGTAGTTATGGATGACTTGCAAGCTATGGACAGGTGAACCTTAGATATTGGTGATGCTTAAATATGTAGATGATATTTGTTGGAAAAAGCAGAATTACCTATCACTCACACCAAATCCATTGTTAATGTTCTTCAGAGTACATTTCCTCTGCTCCTGTTGTGAAATTGGAAAGCCTAAGTTAAACATCCACAGTTGATTCGCTCTTCTTGTAGGCACCTCTTATTTTGATTATACAGACATAAAACTGGAATATTACAGAACAATCTCTTCTCTTCTCTGGGGGGAATCTGATGTCTACCTCCTTAAGACCCTTAAGAGCTTTTGTAACAAGCTTTGCCCAAAAGAGATAAGGAAATAGCATTTACCCTGAAAATGACAGGGTAAGACAAAAGACAAAGACAAAGCCTATTTTTCACCATAGTCCTTCTGGCATATAAAGTATGTCTGAGACTTCCCCATTTTTCCACCATTCCAGACACCCCCCTGCTAGATTCACAAATGCACCAACATGCTCTCATGTCCCCTGCTCATCTCTTTACACCCAAAATGATACACATTGCAAGAGACCATGGATTCCATGATGTCAGAGAATTTTGTAAGTCTTTACTGTCACAGACTGCCACTCCAGTCTCACTGCACTTCAGTGAAAGGACAGTAAGTCGGTGCTATGTGCAGTAAGAATTTGGTTCATAAACTTCACTTAGCACTATCTGGAACAAATATTTTGGTAAAAGGAATGTGGCAAAAACTGCAAAAAATCCCATTTTCCCATCTTCATATAGCATTAATTTTTTAAAACACATCCTAAATTAGCAAAGTAGTGAACTTGTGACAGACAAAGTAATTAATGCACATTTGAATTAATTCTCTGGATAACAATTCTGAATAGTATATGAACAGACTGGTCTATATGCTGGAACTTTCCAAAGCCAAATTCTGTTTACCTACATTATTACAAGGAAGAAGCTGGGAAGAACCTCCTCTACATCTTCTTTTAGAGAGCAGGGTTCTGAATATGGCTTTTCTGCCCTTTTAAACTCTCTGGACAATGTATTTCGATAGATGAATTCCATTTTATTGGTAGCAATTTTCTCAATTTTTAAGTAGCGTGTATGTTTAAATTACATTTATCAGGTGATCTTTCAGGTTGAACAAAACTTTAAAGCAAAACTGGTATTGACAATAGAACAGTGATATATTATGAAGATGCAATCATAAATATTGAAAGAGTAAAAAAGAAAAAAAGAAAAGGTAAAAAATAGTTTCCAAACCGGCATTGAAAATAACCCAATTTATAAAACATTATTGCTCAACACATCTGTTGAAGTAAATGAGATCCATGAGAGGCCATGGTTTATAGCCTATGAGCAAGATCCTGTGAATATTTCAGAAGGATTGTATGCAGAAGGCCCAGGCTGGAATCTAAGACAATGAAGCCACAGTACAGCTGCTCTTACAGAAGAATGACAAGCTATATCTGTTATTTTTTAGTAAGACGGTTAACACTTGTTTTAGTCTTTAAAGAAAATTGTAGAAGGAGTATTAACTCTAAATCTAATTCTATCTTTAACCATACAGGCATGGCTATACTATAGTGCACATTATTTATGATATGAAATGAACATAATAATATTGGGATAATAGAAAAACGAAACAAATAGGACATCATTGAGGATGGTGTGTTGTAAAAGGCAATACATGTAATGAAGTGGATGTTCACCATCAGGATCTACTGTATTTCCCACTCTGCCTAATTCACGTTTTTGCAAGCGTTTCTGCAGTTTGTGCTCTGCATCTTGAATCTGAAAGGATCTGATTCACCAAACATGAGCTACAAAACTCTCCTCTACGGGGATCTAAAACCAGACACAGAACTCAGAAAATATGTCCAAAACCTCTGTCTTTGAACGGGAAAAATGCTAAACAGCGATCGTGGGTTTTCTTCGACTTGGTTCTAAGCACAACAAATGCGTGGCCGGGAAGTCAGTGTGTCTGAGAGACCTCTGATGCATTTTGAAATGTTTCCATCACATGGAAAAAATGTTTTCAAAACCTGTGCTTTCCCAACGAGTAACAGTTGAGCCTTTTATAGCTTTTCTGCTGGCATGGGACTTGATTAGCAAGTACAAAGATTTAGACAGAGATTTATTAAGTAACAGTTATATTGTGTTGTAATTAAAACATAGGAAATTCGCCGTCTACTTAAGCGTTTAAAAATGCTTAATGTAGGAAGCAATTACACCTCATTTTCAAATTATTCCCCTGACTACAGAGCATGCTGCGGACAGAGTAAAACGCGGCTGTACGGGAGGAGGCGGCGGCGGGACGTGCCCGCTGGCCCGGCCGGGGCTGGGGTCGGTGGCGGCGGTTCTGNCGGCAGCAAGGCGGCATGGGGGTGCTGGGCGCCGCAGGGGCCGGGCCGGGGCAGAGAGCGGAGAGAGGAGCGACGAGAGCCAGGCTTTTTCCCGACGTCGCCCATCTTTGCAAACCAAAAGCTTGGGAAGTCCGGCACCGGCTCCAAACCGAGAGCGGTAGCCCGAGGCCGAGCTCAGGAGCCCTGTGCATCACCGCCCGCCCCC
>VZTN01024182.1:22441-73651 GCA_013400515.1 Erpornis zantholeuca
ACCTGGCTGTACTTGGCCTCCTGCTCAAGGGAGCTCTTCTCCAACCCGTTCACGGAGTGCTGGGCCGGCGGGTGGAAGCTGTTTCGGCCCAGGCTGCTCCATTCCTCCACCTTGGGGCTGGGGTAAGGCGAAGTGTCATTCACGGCTGGAAAACAAGGGCAGGGGAGAGAGAGTTAGAGGCAGAGGCTGGGATTCGGAGACGGAGATGGCAGTACTTCGGGATGCAGACGGCTCCCTCTCCCCATAGGAGGCAGTCTGTGGGGCAGAGCCAAGGGGAAGCCTGTCCCTCGCCCGCCACACCTCGCTGAGGCTCCCGGAAGCCCTTCAGAGGGTGATTCGTGGGCAGAAGAGAGTCGGCTCCCTCCGTGAAATCTGTGACGGGCATCAGCAGCCGAGCCCAGAGCTGGGTGGCTCGCTCGTCCCCACGTCCCCGCACTGGCGGGATGGAGCTGCCGCCCGGCACTTGTCCCCCAGGATCTCCTAAGTGGTATTTACGACAACCGCCTTGTGTGACCGCTAGTCAGAGGAGAAACGATACCCCTTGTCACAAACAGTCCTGACACGGCTGCAGATGAACTGAGCTCCAAACATTTTTGGGGAGAAAAGTAAAACAAAACACAAAAGTAAATAAATAAATGATTTTTTTTAATAGGAAAATAAAAGGAGGGAGATAAGAATGCTGGGAGGAAAAGTGATAACTGTGCTATTATTTGCACGCGTATCGGCCGCGCCATGGGCATACCGGGATGTTTTGCAGGCGGACCAATTCCTCGAACGGCCAAATTCCCCCACCGGGGAGCCAAGGGAGGGGTAGGGGGAGACCTCCCCGAGCCCCCGCAGGCCGCATTGGAGCCGCCGTGGGAGGGGGCTTTCCTGCGACACCACCTCGCTCGGCCCCTCGCCGTGCTGGGGAAAGGCACAAATCTGAAGTTGTCTTAAGAAATTGAGCTCCCTCGGTGAGCGCCCTTTTCTGCTGATCTCACACTTTCCCATGAATAGGGGCTTCCTTTCCGTGTCAGCAAGGTCAGTTTATCCTATAAATCAAGGGCGAACAGCCCCCATCTGCGGCACCGGCCGCTCCGCAGCCCCGACCCTCTGATGGGAAGGGGAGGGGGGAGGTTTCACACTGCAGAAAGATGTGTGCCGCTGCGGGGGCTGAGGGAGACCGGGCAGATACCGAGGCACCCGGCAGCACAGTCAGAGGCCTGCCTGCCAATGTGGTGTTAATAAAAGAGGAGCTCACTAAAAAAACCCCAACAAAACAAAACAAAAAACCACACCAAAACAAAGCACCTAAATTTCTCATGTGATTCTAATGTTCTCATTCTTTTTAATGTTCATTGCCAACACCTCTAGATTGCCCCAGAGATTGCCAGGCAATCTTAAAGTCGACTCAGAAACAAGCACATTTGTTTGTGCCAGTAAGGACTAGGATAAAGTTTATATCGTGAAGGCCAAAGAAGAACAAACTTACATTTTTTTGCATGTATGCATATAAATAAAACATACTTGTGCGTGTGTATGTGTTGCTTGAAAAAAAAATCACCTTTCAGATGAAATAAGAAGAAAATTATTCTGCAATGCCTAAAGGATCATTTTGCTGCTAGAAATGCTGCTAGAACTGGATTGTTGCTGCTAAAAGGGAAGTGAAAACAGCTCCCACCTCTCCACTAATACTGGGAGAAGAGTGGGATACAGAGATCGCTGAAGGTGAAGGTTATTTTGGATTGTTTTTTCACTAACACTTTGAGTAACGCTTTCACTGTTAGTTCACTGTCAAAGACCGAAATAGATAAAAACGTCCCTTTCTAGCGAGCGGCCGAGAGACGAGACGCAGTTTCCAGACGGAGGAACAGAAAGAATGTGAAAGGGTAAAAGAGGAAAATCTAGAGCCTTTGGATTTCCTAGATCACCGCTTCGGAGGAAAATACAGCATCCGAATGAAAGCAATTAGATGACATTTGAACTTCCTGCCGAAGCAAATTTGGCCTGATTGCGAAAACTACAGAAAATGGATTTCTCAGTAACACCAAGGCGACGCCCGTGACCGCAGTACGGGAGCGAGCCTCGGTCGGGACCGGGACCGGGACAGGGACCGAGTGCGCCCTGGTGCCGCCGCACCCCGATCCCTCTGGCCAGGATCGCCAATTCCCGGCTCAGAGTGGCGGAGTTGACGGCCGATGTGTCCTGTTTGCCGGTCCGCCTGCAGCCTGCCCAGGCCCTCCGGTCTGCCCAAGTTCCGAGACGTCCTCCAGTAAGCTCAGTGCCCGGCCCGTGCTGGGGAAAACGCGAGGGGTTTCCCGACTCAAACAACGAAACCACCTTCCGACCCTCGGAGAGGAAAGAACCCAGGAGCAGGGGACCGAACCCCTCCGGCCCTGTCTGGCTGCCTTTGTGGCCCCGGCTCCCCCCCACTCCTCACCTTGGTCTGTGATGGACCGGATCCCCAGGATGTCCGTCACCGAGTGGGAGGACGGCCACGTCCTGGGCATGGCCATGGTGCTGGGGATCGCCGGCACTCCAGGAGGGGTGGACACCTTGGCTCCTGCAGCAGCGATGGGGCTGGGGTAGGGGTAGATGTGGTTGTAGGGCAGAGCAGGCTGTGGGGGTGGCTGGTGCTGCTTGTAAGACTCGTAGTGACTCTGCTGAGACAGGTTTCCGATTTTGTTCCGGAGGATGCGGCTGATGGAGCTGACCGACGGCACGTTGTACTTGTCACACACGCCATCGGCCAGCAGGCGATCCCGGATCTCCCAGGCGAAGATGCCCGGATCCCTTTGTTTGTAGGTCCGGATATGTTTTACCACCGTGGGAGTGGTGACCCGTGGCTTGCTGCCGCCGATAGCCCCCGGTAGGATGGAGCCGGTCTCGTTGTAGCGAGCCAGGATTTTGCTGACACAGCCGTGGGAAACGCGGAGCTGCCGGCTGATGTCACACGGCCTGATACCCAGTTGCGCCAGTTCCACAATCCGCAGCCTGATGGCATTGGGCAGGGGTCTCCCGTTGACGAACACCCCCCCGAGCTGGTTCACTTCCCCGAAGGCAGGTTCTGCAAGCAAATGCACAAACACAGCCGTCGGACACGGCGGACGGCACAGAAGGGGGCGTCTGAGCTGCTCCTTGTCACAGATAGATGTCACAGACAGGGACCCCCCCGGTCACTCCACGCACGGTTCTTTATTATAGCGGGATGCCCCCGAGACTGAAAGAAGGAGAGGGAGGAAGAGAAGTGGGAGACAAAAAAAAAAAAAAANGAAAAAAAAAAAAAAAAAAAAAAAAAAAAAAAAAAAAAAAAAAAGCGCGAGAAAAAGAAAAGACAGACAGAAAGAAAAGAAAATCCGTGGCAACAAATGTCGGAGCTCTCCAGATTGTGGATCAAGCATATTACTAAAAAAAAAAGCACATTCCAGAGATGAAAAACGAGATCGCCCCAACACACAAATCAGCTTTATTGCCACAGGAAAAAGGAACGCGAAGAAAACAAAAAGAAAATAAAAACATATTCTAAGACGTGGGGGAGGGGGGAGGAAGGAAAAGTAGTTGAGGAAATTCTTTTACATCTTGGGAGAGACAAGGGCAGCGCGGTGCTTCTGAGTCGGGACTAACTTTTTAAAGACCGTTCCCGGTGCTGTTAGCGCCTTTCGCTTAACAGCACGGTTACACCGGGCTGTAAAACAAGCGTGTTAAAATGTTAACTGCTACGATCGGTGTCAGGAATAATATACAACGTGTCACGGGCTCCAGCCATCCGCTCGGCTGCGATCCTGCCTCGCACTCGCCTAATAACACTAATAACAAGCCGACTAGTCATTAGCTCTCTCACTCCCCTGCTCCTGACCCTCAACATGTTCTTACAACTTGTAGGAACACGAGCAAAGTCAATAAGGGAGCCGCGGCGGTGGCAGATGACGGCACACGGGTGCTCCCCCTCTCTTGACAGCACTTGAACCCTCCTGCGGCTCCCGGCCACTTACCCATTCCTCTGAGCGGGGCACCTCGAGGCCGGCCCTAAATCCCAACGGATCCCTATGCCCGGGAACCGCCTCCCGGCCTCCTGCTCTCTTGGCCGCACTGGCCCCGAGCCTCTCTGATCTCCGCTGAGGAGGGAACAGTAGCGCGAGGAAGAAAAGAACTACAAGGAAATCTGCATCCCGACGAGAGAGCCTTGACTTCTGCATTTCAACCTCAGGACAGCGTGGGCAGGGCCGGGCTGGGCCGGGCCCGCGGCCCACCGCCCCCCCGAGCCCNCGCGGGGCTGGGGCACGGGCGGCGAGCAACGCAGAGCCGCCCTTTCTGGCCCTTTTCCCGGACTAAGAAGCCGGAGAGGGGGCTTCGAGCCCGGCAGAGAGGTTCCCGCTTTCCCCGAATGAAGGAGGGCAATGTCGTGATGCACACACGGTCTCCCCGCATTGAGTTTGCGGATGCGGGAGAGTTCTCCGCGGGTTTGATCGCCTCTTTATAATAAAGCACCATTTCGCTAACGAATGTTTCGCGGGCGGTGTACGAGAAGACTGTGCGCGATGAGAGTTGAGTCATTTTTGGTGGAAATCACAAACCGGTCAGGAAACGAGCTGCATTTTCCCTTGCCTTGGGAGGAGACGGGACGGGGCTTGTTGCGCCCGGCATTGGGATGCTGTGTTCCCCGGTCACCGCGGACCGGCACCGGGATGCTGGTGCTCGCTGCTCAATGCAGACCGCCCCCGGTTTTGTTTTCATGCCCACACCAATACTGCACCGTGCTTAGCCGTGAAATGTCGATGCCTCGCAGCTGATTTCAGCTTTATCAAAGGCACTGATACATATTAACAATCAAAAGGAAAACAGGGAAAGCTGGTAGGAATTAAAGAATGTGTGGGTCACGGCGTGTATGTGGAAGAAATGTTTCGTTTGGCGGTCTTGTGTATATGCGTCTTAATCATGTTACACACAGAGGTCATGGGCTCTCAGCTCCAGCTAAGGATGAGTCTTGGGGTTTTTTTCTGTATTCTTCTCCTGAGGTTCTTCTTTGTCGTTTGCTGCTTTTTTTTTTTTTTTAATAAAGTCTCCAAGGTACAGACTCTGTAAATTAAATAAAACGTGAAAAGAAATAAGGCTATGATCCTAGTGCACGAAATATCGCCAAGAAAACCACAAAATTTATGTCGCTGGAGTGTATAAACATTGCCTCGATATTATTTTAATTGAAATGTAAGATATTGTTAGGAAAAAATAATGGAGCAAGATTTCAGAGCCTGCACATATCACAATGAACATTATTAACTGTGAAGAAATGAGATATTGCAGGATATATCCCATAAATTAGTAGCATGTTGTAAACGTTTTGTGGTGAAAAGAAGGTAATCATGGCTCTTTTGCAGGTACCTCTATTTGATCGGAGTATCGGCGGATACTTCTGTTTTCTCCACATGGATTAAAAAAAAAACAAAAAACAAGAACATCAACAAAGCCAAAACCAAACCAAAAAAAAAAAAACCTAACAAAACCAAAACACCACAACAGCAACTTTTCTATGGCAGTTTTATTGTTATGCGAGTTGCCCGTTCAGAATATCACACCTGTAAATTGTGGTGCTTCCTCAACCTAAATAAAATTACCTCTGATAAAGGGAAGGTTCCTCTCACCCGCGCAAATGCCACTGTCCGAAAGTGCTGGCATTCTGCGCAGGCAATACTAGCAGGCGTTTTTTGAAGCCAGAACCCCTTTCTGTGTTGTGAGCTGACCTCCTTTGGCTATTTTTAAGGCAGAAGGCATTGAACTAGTGGGACCCGGATCCCGCCTTTAATTAAGTTATTTATATAATTGAACAATGAAAGGGGGTGCGAGTCCGTAAAACTTTCGATCCTCTTTAACAGGGTATTTCTTGTCGAAGTGGAGTTTCTTGTCGGGATCCCCGACAAGGCTGCCCGCCCTACAGGCGTGCCTCCCGACCCCGCCGGGGCCTGGGCTGCCCGCCGCCCCGGCAGCCCTGAACACGCGGGACTCGCGTTACTTTAACCTGGTCCAGTGGCGTGTGGCCGGGGGCCATCTCCGGGCGCACGGGTGGTGTAAGCCCGACCCCGCCGCTCCTGGACTTGCTCGGCGCCCCTAAAGCTCCCTCGGGGTTGCTGGGATGCTCGGGCGTGACCCTGCGCTGCTCTCCCACGCTGCCAGGGCAGCTTCTCTTCCCATCTGTGCCTATTGTGTTCACAGTTGGGTCCTTCTCTCCCCCCTCAGCCGTATCCTCCAACCTGTCTGTTCCCCCTCCTTCCTTCTCCCACCCCCTCCACCCCCGAGCCCGCCTCTGATCTCCTGGATATTTGGTTTCTTTCTCAATGTGTGTTCCTGATGTGGTCCTGTCGGAAAAGCTCGTTTACTCTGCTCGGGTCTCCAGTGGTTTAAGGATAATGTTTATCAGAAGTGAACGTGCTCAACTTGTTTCCATTCAACTGCTGAGTGTGGGCTGAAATACCAAAGGTCACATCTACAGTGAGTCGGTAGAGGGGAAGGGTAGACGAGAGGAATATGAAAACATAATATACAAGAGCCTGTTGATCGCTTCTGACCTGCCTGGCAAAAAGATTAATTTTTTCAGGTAGGAAATCATTGAGGAATCGGAGGGGAAAGGCAGTAGGGAGAGGAGGGCGAGGGGCGCGGGGTCGGGGCTTCTCCAGCCGGGGAAGGGCACGCGTGCCCGGGCAAGGGACTAGCTCCGAGAAGCCGGCGACTGCCCCGGCACGCACCCGCGCCCTCTCCGCGGGGTCCCCCGGCCGGGCAAAGCAAAGAGGGAAGGGGGTGGGGGGGAAGCTGTAAGAGACTCGAGCCAGGGCCAGACAGGAGCAGGGCCTCCCCTCCCATTCCTTTCTCTCCGTGCCGAGAGAGACTGAGCGGTGCAGAGCGTGGCCCGAGCCCTGGGTACCGGCAGCCGGGGTCTCTCGTGGGTCGCTGTCTCTGCTTGCCTTCTCCCGACACCGCTGCGTTGCAGAGGGGAGCCAGAGGCGCTCCTCTTCCTTTCTTTCCCTCAATCCCTGCTCTCTCGCCCTCTCTCCTCCACAAAACAGACTCGGCGTGAGCTGCCCGCTGCAAATCGCGCGTACGGCGGCAGCAGCCTCGGTGCGAGGCCAGTACCAGCGAGGCGGCGACTGGCAGCTCAGGGCTACCCCCGCCCACGAAGGCCTTCTCCGGCGCTTTCCGGGACCGGGCAGGCCTCCAAACAGTGCCCAATCTCCCGTATCTGAGAGCGGAGTCCCGACGCTGCGGTATCCCACCGCTCCGGCTGGGCTCCGTTGCGCCGCCGTGCTCACCTCGGCGTGTCCTGCTCCTGCCTCTCAGAGCCTCCTTCATGAGGCCTTTCTATGCCTCGCTCTGCTCCCCAGATGCCTCCGCTCTCCTCTTGTAGGAAGAGAGCAGACAAATCCAACGTGGCACACCCTCCGGCCCCTCTTTGAAGCTGCAGATTTTTATTGTTTTGTTTTGTTTTTCTAAGGGAGGAAGATAACCCCCTCTCGTTCCTCGGGGGAAGTGGGCTACTGAGGGGCTGTTGTGGCAGAAGGGTGCCCACATAGTAACGTATTTTGTAAGTAGAAGTCCCCTCTGATCATTCCCAAAGGACAGAGTCCCCCCTGGCTGTGTCTATAGTCGGGTGGCCGTATTTTCCGAAGTGGCGTGGGTAAGGTCTGAGGGCCGGACGCGGTGCGGCGGCCGGAGGGACTGTAGGAGATGTTCTGTCTTCCCCGCCCCCGGCTCCTGCCATGCGGCTCAAAGCCGCGAAATCCACCCCCGGAAGCGATGCAGACGGTTTGGTGGGCAAATAGCATCTTGGAGCCGGAGCACGGGTGAGGGGGTAACGCGGTGGGGGTGTCGGAGGAGATTTTCGACGCCTTTGAAAGGCAGGTAGGGGAAAGCGGGCAGGGGCAGGTGGAAGTTAACGACAACCCAGCGACAACCTTGAGTTAGGTCCAGAGGTGACCCATCCCGGAGGGAAGGTGCTGTGTGAAATAGAGAGAGATGAGACCCACGGAGCTTTGAAACGCAGCTTTCATTTTGCACAGAGCTATTCCTACACATGGGCGTATAAAATGCCACGGAATCTCCAGGGATCATTTCCATTTTCTGCGTGGAACCAAACGCAGGATGAAGGGGCCTCCACGCATCACTGGCTGCCATGTGCATTTCCTTATGCCACAAAATAGCTGAGCGCAGTAGGTTAGCGAGGGCAGCATGCCTTAGCAGTGAGAGGGAGGGGGTGCGGGGCCGCTCGCCATCCTGGCTGACCTCGCCGCTCCCGCTCCTCCTCCGAGCCTGAGAGCCTGGAAATACCCAGGCTGACTCCCAGCTTTCAGGTGTACTGAGCCCACCTCATAGCCCGGGACAAGAGCACATGCACCGGCAAACGCTTGTGCCAAAGAGAAGGGAGATTTTCACAAGGAGACGTTCTTTCCAGCCGGCGCGCGGCTGCAGTTAAGGACGGCTGCTCCCCCCACAGCTCCCTATCCCCTTGGCGACCCCCGGCCCCCGCCCTTCTGCTGGCGCTGGCCTTGAGTTCCACTTGTCCTCCTCTCTTTGGGGGAAAAGGACTTTTTGAGAATGATCCTGGCACAAGTTCCTGATCCGTTGTTGGTAGATGTCGCGTTTCTTCTTACTGCCTGCTACCTTATTTTAGCTTGCTAAAATCCACCAGCTTATACATTTGCGTTTGTGTAAACTGCCCGGGTTCGTTTACTTGTGATTCCAGGGGGGATATTTTTGCCTTAATTTAATTAAGGTGATATTCAAACCTGCACGGAAATAAACACACCAACTCTGAAACTCGCACAAGGAGAGAGTTTCAGGGAGGTAGAGAGGGAGCTGTGCCATGTGAGAGTGTGTGATTTCAATTTTAAGAAATTGTTTTAACGTCAGGGACAAGACAGAGAATGGAAATAAAATAGGATAGAATTTTGTTTAGCAAAGTTTCATCAGATACAAATGAGCCATGTCTGGACATTTCCTGCATATTTATGAAGCAATAGTGGACAAAATACAATCAGGTCCTGGGGTCACTTCGGGCGTCACAGACCCAAAAGCTGAAGAAAATGAAACATAGAAAGAAATCGAGACACACTACTTTTAGGTGTCCTGCTTTTGCATAAGGACGCAGCCTTTTGGAAAGCTCTTCTCCCTGGCTGGTGGTTTTAGGGAAGATCAGCTTCAGAGGCTAGGAAATGCACAAGCGATGTCGGGCTGTGTCGGCGGCTGGGGTGGAGCGAGGCCCCCGCTCGTTCTCGAGGAGCTTCTCCCGCCGCTCGGAGCCGGCTGGTTCCCCGGCCCTGCAGGGGCTCTCAGTCCCTACGACACCGCGGGGAGCCGTCCCCTGGCCTGGTGGGAGACGTACAGGGTCTGTGGAAACTCAGACGACCCGTGGAGAGTGAGTACGGGGATTTGACCCATTCTCAGGAGAAAGGAGGAGACTGACAGACCCGGTTACCCTGCCGGGGCTGACCGCGCCGTCTCGGGTCCGCACAGACCCTCTGCAGTGAAGGCAAGAGCACGTGCCTGCGCTTCACTGGGAGACGCTGAAGACGGGATGAACAGGTGAAATAAACGCACAGTAGTGCTAAACCGGGAGAAAGGCCGGGGGTTTTCCCATCAAACCGCTCCACACTTCCCGCCGCTGCCAAGACACGGGGCTGTCCCAGTCCCTCTCCCCGGCGCGGGAAGTTCCACCTGGCCTATGGCATCGGTGCCACTGTAATATCCCTTTCACCCTCGCTGGAAGATTCAGATCGAGGTGGGGAGGGTTAGGTGGGGTGTCTTAATGATGTGTTAGCTGCTTGGACAGATTTAATAACTTTGCCGCCAATCGTACTTAGCAACCCCTCTGGAAACCAGACAGTGTCTCATTAGGGCTTTCCTGGTGCAAGCATTTGACTTGAATGAGTCGTGTTGAGTTAATTTCTATTTGCACTAGGATTTGTTTAATGACATATAGGGGAATAGACAATTCTTGTGGACCAGACCATTAAGCTACACAGGGCCAGATTTTAAAAGCATATTTTGCTATAATAACCCGGGTTTTCATTTGTCACATGAATTTAGAGTAAATGAAAAAAAAAAGAAAACAAACCAACTCTATTGTTCTGCCTTAAATTATAGGAACCAATTGGGAATTCCTAGGCAATTTTCTCCATTTCTGCCTTCGCTTCTGCAACACCTAGTACCAGTGCCACCTACAGGAATAATTGCATTTTCGAGTTGCTTTCAAGTAACCAGAAGCGTTTGAGAGTCCTGGTAGCTCTGTCGTCTTCCTGGACGCACAGCAGCAAGTCTGACTTGGAAAGGCGTTGTTTTTCTTCGTGGCTTTTCGTTTGAGATCACACACTGATGCGGGCTCGCTCCTCTGTGCCACGGCAGGGGGAGGCACGGAGCCCTTCCCGCGGGAATCCGGGAGACGCAGCCAGCGAAGGTGAGGGGCAGCACAGTCTGCTTACACCAAGAAGTGTTTCGGGTGCCGCTGGCGATGCCCCGCTCGGTGCCGGGGACGAGGCCGAGCAGAGCGTGGGCGGCCCGCCGCCGACTCCCGCTTGCGCCGAGGGGAGCCCAGCGTACCTAAGGATACTGGGAACTTAGGAACTCTCCTGCACGGCAACTTATATCAATGCCGGTTTATCTCCTGGCTGCTTTGTAACGAAAGGCAGCTGTAAGCCAAGAGCGGGTCTGGGGCGCTCCCCTGCACCGCTCGCCTCGTTACTTCGCTTGACGATTTATAATGACGAATGTCTTACAGTGGAAGAATTATCCCCACTGTAAAGGTGGAGGAACCTCCTTTGCCAGGTTCTCCTGCTCCGCAGTTTTGCAGTCCCACGGAGTGAGGCCGAAGGGTTTGGGGGGGCTGGGGATAGGGACGGCGAGCAGCGGCACGGGCTGCCCTCCCACAAGTGGTTCCGCCGGGGAGGAAGTTTTCTTGTTTGAATCTGTGTCCGCTAATCCTTTCCCACGATTAACCCGACCCCCTAAATATTTGTCTTCGGGACCCAAGGCCGGTGACGATCCTTCCTGACCAGGCTTTGAAGTGCATCTTTTCTTTCTCTCATTTCTTTATCTCTGAGGGCTTTCAGTTCCTATAGTTTTATTTGTGCAAAAACACTTTATCCAAAAATGTGGACACGGATACCTTCATCCTATGCGTTAGGCTCGTTGATGCCCTGTTGCTCTGGACCTCTGAAATTACCTGAGGTTCTTCTGCAGGTGGGGACATTTGTGCCATGCAGCCACAGAACACGGTTGCCACTCTGGGTGAAAAAGGGCTGCTAGCATTTTCCTTCAAAACCATGTCTTCCCCTGCATTACATAGTCACAAACCACCGAGGTGTTTGGGGTTTTTTTCCCTGATAGAGTAGGAAATGAGAGAGAAGAGAAGAGAAGAGAAGAGAAGAGAAGAGAAGAGAAGAGAAGAGAAGAGAAGAGAAGAGAAGAGAAGAGAAGAGAAGAGAAGAGAAGAGAAGAGAAGAGAAACCAAGCTAGCAATCTGGTCTGTGCTGAAAGATTTGTGGCCATTTTAATGTTTTACTGCCTGTAGAAAATTCGGTCGTTATCACCCTGAGGGTTTTCTTTCGTTGAGAGTATAAAACGGGAACGAACACCCCAACAAAAACAGTAAAAAAAGGATACGATAAAAGAGAGCCGAGTTGTCTTTCCTCCCTGTCCCATCCCCTCCTGCCTTGCATGGGTTTTCAGGGGAGCCTCAGGATCGACCCCAGAGGGACGGTGACATTATTGATGCACGTGAAACAAATTATTTGTGACATGAAACAGCAAAGACGTTACCGGACATGGAGTGAACTATCAGTTGCGGAGTTTCATAAAGTAAACGAGAGTTTCTCCCTCTCCGGCTCAAAGTTTCTCAAAGTTTCATTGGGTTTTTTTACACGGTGGATCCGGGGTCGAACTGTGCCCGCTTACACCACGCGTGAAAATCGAATGGTTATCCACCTCCGCTGCTACGAACCACGCAAGTGCCATATCGCAGTTACCCGCAGCAGCCCGCGCCGCCCCTCGGCGGCACAGCCCAGGGACGGGAGGGTCGGGCGGCCCGGCAGGACGGGCCAGAACAGCCCGCGGCCGCCGAGCAGCCGCTGCGCCTGGGCTGGCAGGGCAAGCGGGGGCCGGCTTTCGCTGTCTAGGTTTCGTTTGCAAAACGCTTCTCTCCGACAGCTGCGGTATAATATGAAGAGGGTAAAACCCACCCAGCTCTTTTACAAAGTTGAAGGGCCCCAATATTTAATGCAGAATAGTGCTGTAAATACACAATTTTTATTTTCTTTGGAGAAGAACTCTGTTGCGGGAAGATTGCTGCCCCTCGCCGCTGCCCGCCTAAACGGGACTCCCCTCCCGGGAGGAGCAGATGCTGCTCGGCGCGGAGGATTTTTTTTCCCCCGGGATTCTGGCAGAGTCAGAAAACGACATTTCAGAATGAGTTCTCCACGGGTTTTCTGCCAAATGCAGCGGTAACGAGTAACGCAGGGAGGATGCAGCGTCAGTCGCGGCGCTGAGTGGCATTTTGGCTTTCCCCTCGTACTGACTCTGCCTATATACCCCTTTTCTGGAAGCGCTGTTGTTCTTGTCCCAGAGTAGGTGTCCGGCAAGGGTATCTCCCTGCCGGCATCTCCATCCAGCCCCGAGATACGCGTGCAGAGGATGCGGAAGACGGGCGGCCCGCAGCCAGCAACACAGGACGTCGGGTCGGTCCCTTGTCCCCTCCTGCAGCTGTTCCAAACTCATATCCCGGCTACTGCCCAGGGAGAAGGCGCAGGAGGACCAGAGCCTGGGCTGCAGAAGGTCCCCGCTCCTGGCGACTGAGTCTCTTGGGGAACTCCAAGGCCGGAGACGCGGATACGGCCTTTACATAAGTCCGTGTGTTGTCTCGAAATAGCCCTTTCACCCGGTGTGCAAGAAACCGATCCACACACACTGCTCTGGGATTGCTTCCAGCAGTGAAGCCGGAGGGAGGAAGGTGAGGGAATTTTACTGTGTGCATCACTGTGCTGAGCACCAAAACAAAGTCTCAGCAGCTACGGGCGGCTCCATGCTCCGCAGGAGCTGCTTGCTCTTGGCCGCGGCTCAGGCTCCATCTGAAGATCCCAGTGCCACTGACTTGGCCCTGGCACAGGGACCATGTCACAGGCCCTGCTGCTGACCCCCTGCCCCTGCCACTGTCCTGGTCGTTCTTGTGTTTCTCTTGACAATTTTCCTTCTCACCAGGGATGAGATTTGAGATATCCCCGTATGGGACATTTGTCCTCAGGGTGTTTTAGATCATCTCAGAGTGCCCAGTAAGGCAGAAAGCCTTCCCCAGAAATGGGACAGGGGAACATAAGGGCTGTGGGAAGTGTGGGCTGTTTCTGCTGCTTCTAGGAGACTTATATGCTTGTGACCTATATGCTTGTAGGAGACATATTTGATGGAGAAAAGGGCTATGCCAATGCCTCCAGAGAAAGTTCGCTGGCAAGAGGTCCAAGAATAAATGCTGTGACGGACCCCCTACAGCCCCACTGGGAATTCTGCATGGCATCTTTCCACACCCCTGGACCTGGGGTTCTCTCTGCAGTAAAGGTGGATTCTTATCCTAAATCAGGGAAATCACAGGTATCTTCCTCACAGGAGGCCAAGTAGGAAGCTTCCCCCCACCCAGGTCCGTGTGACATCTACTGAATATTTCTTGGCTTCCTGGATCAAGACCTGGAACCAAGGCCTAACCTAGGTGAGTGACCCTTTAGCTGCAAAGACCTGCTCCTGGTCACTTCTCAGAGGCAGTGTGCAGTGGCCGAGGTGGGGTTTGAGCGCAGATTCATCGATTAGTTACCATATCTACGAACTCTGAAACTGCTCAGCAGTTTGGGAAATGCATCTCAGTTTCATTGTCAAAACATGCAGATCTTTGTCCAGCATCTCTATTACATCATGCAGAGTTTTGTGAACAGCTTCTTAGTCTCTGGATATCATTATACGATCCACATAGTTTCTATCTCTCTTCACATATGTATGAACACCCTCCACTTATAATAAGATGAAATGTAAATTAGGGGAAAAAACAAAAATACTTCAGATTGTTCTGCACATTTGAAGGGTTTGTTTGTTTTTTGTATGCACACAATTTAGGATGAAGGTGGGGGGCTTCCATGCAATTTGAATAAGGTGCCCTTTCTACCTTGTAGTTTTTAACCTATACCTTCCACTAGTAAATGGTGACTATCAAAAGAAAATAATAATTTATGTATTATAAATCCACTCCTGGTAAATATAGTTGCAAAACCAAATAATTGCAATGTTCTGAACAGAAAAATAAATTTAAAAGAATCAAATAATTGCAGTTGAATTGTTAATATATTGGCACTGCAAATTTACAATCATTTTATATTTGCACAGTTACAGCAACGTAGAAGATACAAAATATGCTATCAAGACCAGTTTCCTATATTAATAACCATACAAGTTTCTTTTAAAAATCTGTGGATGTTTTCTTCAAGTTTAAAATTTCTGTGACTAGTACCTTCAGTATTTCTATGCCTATATGCATAAAATACCATTTCTCATTTACAAACAAATCTAAACATCCTCTTCAGAGGGAAAAAAAAAGAGAGAGAAAGAGATACAATTTTATTTGGAATCTATAATTTAAATGATAAAAAATATTTTTAGTTTGTCTTTTAGTAATGCTTTTATTAAAAGTCAGATATAGTTTTTGTGCTCGTACTGCCCGATTAGTATTTTCTCTGAATGCACAGATGCACACTGAATTCCGTCTCCTTTAGGTAGATGTATCTGGCTATGTGCATGCAAGTGCCCACTCGTTGGGCTAAGGGACAGGTGTTAGGCTGTTAGGGTGTGCAAATTCATTGTCAGTGGCGAAAGAGATTTACAGGCTCTAGGCTCTGTATTAGTGGATCGGCGTGGAAAGGCCGAGCGCAGGGAGTGGATGAGGCTTGCTCCAAGAGCCCGGCTGTGTGGTGAATACGGACCCCCGCCGTGACACTGAAGGGTCGCACGGGCCCTTCCCCGCAAGAGCATCGTTTTCCAACCTCCCCGGGTGATACCCGCCCAACACCAGCTCAAGGCGACCACATGAAAACTGCGTGAGCCTTTCCCTGCCGTCCCGCTTTCACAGCGTCTCTTTCCCTTCTCCCAGACTGGGGGCGATACCCGGCTCCCGCGGGACGCAGCCCCTGCTTTTTGTGACCCGCACCCGGAGGAAAGGGAGGCAGTGAAGCAGAATCGACCGTGAACCGCGATCGTTCGCGGTTTTATCACTTAGGAGAAGCCAGCTTTTTGAAACGGAAGCTGTACACCGGGCAGTCTCATGTTAGGCACCCCATCCCTCATCTCCAGCTGGAGCACCCCTCGGAAAGAGAGGAGCAGCGGGGGTGAGGCATCGGGCCCGTTCTGCCTCGATACCCCGCACCATGGTGCTGATGTTGCGGGTAGTGTCCTACTCGGCTCCGCGGGAGAAGAAAGCTCTGGCCCCGGCTGCCGGGGATCAGAGGGAGCCTCCGGGCCGAGAAATGTCTTCGCTCTCTATCCCGGCGGTAACGAAATCGGTGTGCGACAGCCCTTTCCCGTTGCTCTATCCATAAAAAGTTGCATATATATATATAACAGAGAGAGAGAGTTGAGTGTATAAATACAGGTCTACATGTGTGTGTGTGTGTGTTTTCAACATTAGTTGTGTTTTACACGAACGGGGACGCTTTCTGAGAGCGGGACGTGGTTCCTTCCCCGAGAGATTTGCCGGAATAACCAGCGCAGCCTTTGCCCCGGCTCCTGAACTGGTGCTCCCCGACTGCGTCCTTAAACCCAACATGTTTTTTCCTGCTCGTTTATTTTGCCCTTGGTGAGCTTTTGGACTCTCTAAATAAGCTGCCGGTAATATCCCTAAATCCCTTCTGGCGTCAGAAGCAAACGCAGCAAAGGCAGGCACTTCTGCCTGTTTTTTCCATCTCTCCTCGAATCTTTGAGGCGGATGGGAAAGGGGCGGGGGTAGACACCACGGCAATGTGGACAGAGCGGGCGAGACAAACATATTTTCTTGAGTCTGGAGGGTGACACTTCTGCCGGCAAGAGCCTGAAGTCCGGGCAGGAGTGGGTGGGAGCTGCCGGGCCCGGCGGCAGGGAGCTCTCCCAGCTCCGCTCCGGGGCGGGCGCAGCCCCCGCCGGCTGGAGAGACAACTCCTCTCCTCCAGTTTGCCAAGGTGGCTTGCCCGGAGAGGCTATTGTGCTTCTTCTAGAATATTTCTACACACTGCACGCTAGGCCTGCGAGAGAAATAGCTCTGCCCGCACCCGCGGTCTTTGGGGCTGTCTGAATTTGCAGGAAGGGAAGGCAGGAACATTACAACTTTGTTCCTTAGGGAAACTTAGTTTTATTCTCTTGCCAGGTTGATATTAAGAGTGATTAGCTATTTGTAGCAATACTCGGCTCTTCCTGTTTATCAGAGATCACTCTGGGAGCAGCCACCACTCTCCAAAAAGTCCCGTGTGTGCTTCTGACACTGGGGAGTCCAGGAGCTCAGGGTCGGACCTCAATGCCCCCAGCCGTCCCGGAGCGGAGGTCTGACCCCCAGCTGGGGTTTTTCCCTTGGAAAATGTTTCAGGCCTGTGTGTGATTAAATTCATCCACATAATTTGAGTGACGGAGAATGACACTGTCACTTTCTGGTGAGTCATGGCAAGGCTGCAGGCATTCTATTTCAGAGAGTATTCATATACCAGAGGGCTCTCTCTCACTCACTCCTGTCCTATCTCCCCTCTGACCATGAAGGTAATACTGTGCTAAGTGCATTGTTTAAACACAGCTCCCTTGCATGCTGGAGTCCATCATAGAATATTTGAGAATAACTAGTAAGTTATTAAAGACTGATTCAAGCCTTATTAATCCAGCATATGGTGCCATCTGCATGAAAGAAGGCAAATACTGTGTTGATAGTGATGATGATGATTCCCTTATTTGCTGTAACGCAAGACCAGAGGAAACAAGATCAATACATTTTCAAGGAACGGGTTAGCTCTCACTGACAGCAGGTTTCTCTTTTTTCATTCTTCCCTCTGCCAGTCCCAGGATTATAGTTTTACTTTTGTGATTTCCCTCTTTCTCTGGTATAAATATTGCATTTGAATGAAATCCCTTAAACAGCAAAACAAGGGCTTCTCTGCTAATATTCTTTGTCCTTGAAGTTCATTTTCACTTTACTAGTGTTTCAACACTATGGAAGTCCTGTAGTCCTTCCTGAGGTCCAGGGAGTCACGTCTTGAAGCACTTAAGAAGTCTTCTCTGTTTTTTTCTGGTCTTCCTTCAGGTCATTGTATTTGTATGCCTGAAGGATGCAAACCTGAAAACCTTTCCACTGATCCATGGGACAACAGTCCCATCAAATGGATCACAGTGCCTCGGAAGAACAAATCTTCTCAGATGAATTAGTGTGTTAAAGACACCAAGGTGGTCTACTGTGCCCAGATGTGGGCAGAGCACACTCCCTGCTCTGCCGAGTGAGTGTAGAAGCTGCATGGCATTGGCATGCCTGGCATTTCAGGCATGGTGCCTAACACTTGCACAGTCAAGCCCAGGTTTCCAGGTACGTTCTTTACGGGCTTAATTCTACCATCTTGTACCAGAGCAAGTAATATCTTATTCATCAGTGAATTTCACTCAGTCTTAGTCATGGAGATGGAATTGGTCCTACATCAACAATAATAGCTTTTTACCTGTGTCCTTTCCAACACTCCCTACATGGCCTCCCACCACAAAAACTAACAGAAGCTCCCAGAAAGCAGCAGCAAGTTCAGAGAGATCTGGCTCCTCACCAGTTAGAATTTTACCAGTTGGAATTTGCTCTAAGACCTTGATATATAACGTATCCTTTGTAATATTGAACTCCTGGGAAGACATAAACTCTTCTATGCAATGGAGAACTAAACAGATTTAAAATATACTTATCTAATGGATAACAGTACTGACTATTTTGCGTGCTGCTTCTAACATGAGTCTACTTAGGCACTGCTTTCAGAGAGCCAAGATTAAAATGACTTCATCTTCTAGACAAAATGTCCCTATATTTGATAACAGAAGTGGATTACAATTCTTGATTCCACTCTCCCTCCCTGTTACCCTTCCTTCTGTTCCCACACTTGAATCTGGACATACATGGACTTTGGGGAAGAGGTTTTGTGCCTATCAGCAGCTACAAATACTTGAGTGAGTACTTCAGGCTGGTGTGTGATGATCAAGTTAGGCCACAGGTTAACAGCTGAATAACTGAGCACAACACCTCAGTACCAGCTTGCTCTATGTGCAGTTCAGGTGTTTCTGAAATACCTTCCTGACTTCTTATCCTCTTTCATTTAGGTCACATCCAACTCCATATTGCAAGGTGCTGAGTAACAGCTTATGATCCCTATCAAGTAATGGCTCCAGGGTTTGTTTACCAACATCCACTGGAGACTCCAGCTTTTCTGTAGAAACAGAAACTGAGCCCAGGCTTATCCAGGTATCAAGCTGTCACATTCCTTGGGGCCTGTAGAGCAAACTGGCCTTTGTGAAGAATGTTTACCATGACTGTGAGGCAGCTGTGTTTAGAGAGTAATTTCAAGAAAGTCGAGAAATAACCAGTAGGATTTCCATAAAAGATTTATACCTAGTTGTAAGGGAAGAACAACTGTTCATCAATTGGAGCTTTGCCTCCATCGCAGGTAGTACAATGAAATAGCAGTGATGAGACTCAGAGTCAGATAAGGATGGAGGGAAGTCCCCAGGGTCAACTCCAGCCCAGGTTTTAATTTATCAGTTATTTCAGGATCTGTTCCTGAAACATTAATAGATAATTGGTGTAGTCCTGATCTCTGTGCCTGTGCAAAGTGAGACTGACGTTAGCTTTAGTTTCTTTGTGTGTGAACATTGTGCCTGCAGCTCTTTTGTTTTTTTGCAGCTTCCAGCTTATTAGCTGTGGAAGGATATGCTCTCTCCTTTAGGAGAGAGCTAGTCACAGAGGCTTACCGCAGCTTCAGGACAGGAGAATATTTTGGTGTAAACAGCATCCTGTGTGTAAGGAATTTTGTCAATTTTTTTCTAAGCTGCAGCACCTTTCCATCTCAAATATCCCCTTTTCCCAGAACCTGATGGAAACAAGCACAGCACATAAAAGAGGATTGGGCAAATCATGAGGAATTTTATCAAGGATGTGCCTCTATCAAGAACTGATTGTGGAGTGTATTGCTTTCACTCACTCACTTAAATACCATTTCACACAGACAGGACAGGTCCTTTAATGGACAGACAAATAGATCAGTTGTACTTTTGTTTTGCTCAGAGGAAGACTTTTCCTTACAAATACATTGTAGGAAAATGCTTCCTACAGACTTTGGGGGAACATTTTAAAGCTCATATTAATCACCTCCTTTCAGAGGTGAAACTTTTTTCATCTCCCTTAATTAACTCAAGATTTCAAAGTTTTTCAGATAAAAAGTTGCAGAAATTTTAAGGTGTGAATTCTTAATATTTCTACCAAATCCTTTGCTTGTTTCCTTCAATTTTTAACTTCATTGACAATGAAGATTCTTGTCTCCCTCTGACCTTATTTTCTATTTTTGCTGTTGGCATTTATTTATGACTAAAACATGAAGTTATCATTACAGCAAAACTGGTTGAACTGCAAAAATGATATTTACTACCCAAATGAAATATACAATTAAAATGACAAATAAGTAACTCAGATAAAAGATGGATTTTCTCTGTATGAATGCAAAGTGCAATATTTTAGAAGCCGTAGGGCCAAGTTTTGCCTCATGATTCACCTGCTGTGCTTTTGATGCCTTAAATGGCTACCTAGAAACAGAGACTAGACAGGAATAAAGGAATAAATGAGGTATTTATTTGAAAGGCCTTCAGAGGTACACTCTGGGCTCCAGAGGTTCCTGCCTCAGTGGAGCCCAAAATGGACAATGACAGCTCACGAGTTCTTCACACTTTTATATCAGCATCAATTCACCAACCAGAACCCAGCCAATGATGGAATGTCCCCAAGCTTTTCCCCCTCTCCCCAAGATGATGGTTTATAGTTCTTGGGTCTAGGATTGTCTGGGTGTCCTTGGAGAGCAAGCTGGAGAGGCTTTGTTATGTCTATCTTAGCAAAAGAGAACAGCACCTAACAAGCTACAAGAAACTTCAGATTTACACTAACAGTACAGGATATGAAAAATATAGAAGTTAAAACCTAAGGCATCACTTTCCAGAGAGGGTAGGAGCTACCAAAACGTATGAAAGAAGATTTATACTGTATAACAGATGACAATTGTCTTGTAAGTTCAAACTCTCACAGCTTAGGCTTTCACTCAAGTTCCTTGTGATACTTGTTTTATTTATGAAGGCCCAAGTAACTGGGAAACATGTACATGAAAAGAAGCCACAGAAGCCAGCAGCAGCCAGACACAGGCTCCTGAAGGCAGAATTTTGTTTAAGAAGTAAAACTGCAAATAATACAATAATACTCCCGCACTCCCTCCCACAATATCCCAACACCCCCCTGCTGTCCCTCAAGCAACTGCAGCTCAGGATGTGGTGGAAGTACTGAAAGGGAGGAAAATCAGTCCACAACTGTTCCTGCAGGGTTTCGCTAGGAGGAGCCATACGATATGTAATGAATGTGCAGAGCTGTTTGCAATTAGTATACATCTGAGCTGCTCCCAGGGCAGCATTTTTGCTATTGCCATTTATCTTTCTAATAAAGACTTTTCAAATAGATCAGAAAGTAAAACTGACACAAATTACTGTGATCCTTTAGTTTCTCAGTATGCTATTTTTATAGACTTCATTCTGCCACCAAGAGGACAGTAACTCTAATTACCACATCACATACACACCTGATGTAGAACTGAAGTGTTTTGTGAAATGTTTCTGTATCTTCCTCTCTATTTTGTATAACTCTGAGCACAACTGGGCATGATCCTACCTGGCGCTTCACCTGCAGTAGAAACAATTATCAATGGGTAGTCAGGAGTGGGAGAGTGATTTATCTCTTGGGTTCCACAGTTCATCCCTAGGGAAAGCACAGATGTAAATTTAAGGTACTGAAAATGGCACAGACAAACCCTACTCCAGGTTGGAATACACAGGAAAAAAAGGGTGAGTAATGAGAAGGACTGCCTTAATGAGGAGGACTGCCCTTGGAGGGGCATTTACCTTACTGTTACCACCATGTTCCCTCAGGAAGCCCAAAAGTCCCTGTGTGCATGTCCTTAGAGAAGACAGCCACAGCTCAGCCTCCTGTTTTACCTCTTGGACCTCTGAGGTGAGTAATGTTGCATGTCTCCTTCTAGGTGCAGGGGTAAAGGTCCAAAACTCCTTCCCACTGCTGATTGGAATTTTTTCTTCAGGCAACACACCACTTTTCCCAGCCAGTAAACCCCTGAAGGCTCACAGCAGAAGGGTGGCAGTACCATATATTATTAGTACAGCTGTCAGTATCTCTAACCTGGTAAGGCATCTGCTATGCCATTCAGAGAGTGCAGGGAAACTCTGCCGTTGGAGAGATTAATAGTGATGGTTAAGGGACATTTTCTCATGTGAGCTGGAACTGTATGAGTAGCTGATCCTAGGGAGGACCAAGAGATATCAGCATCAGGAGCCCTTGCTGGGTCACCTTCACCAGCCACAAGGGATCTGAAAGGTCCAGTGAATTATCCACCAGTGTAGTTCTGCATTTTTCTGCTATAGGAACCACAGCTGAACTGTTCAAAATCCCTGAAGTGTTTACTTTCAATTCTGTACTGTGTGAGGGGTCAAAGCTACACTAATAAAAATGTAAGAGAACAAAAACCAGATATCCCACATTTTCAATGTACACAAAGGCATAAAGTTTCTTTAACAATTAGAAAAAGTCACACAAGGGATTCTCTGAGAATATTTTTAAGGAAATAAATTGCAGTTTTTTTCAAAACTAGCATTCAAGCATTCTTCTTACAGTGTGTTCCTTGCAAATGCAGGCTGGGGATTAGATGTCTTCCTGCTTAAACCTACTGTATTGATTCAGTTTTCAGACAGACTCCATTGAGATCTCTGTGACATGACTGATGTGACTTACCAGTATCAAACAAGCTGTTCCAAGAATATCAGCAAGGCACTGGAATATGGCAAGGGAACTGGAGACTTTCCTGAGAAGGTTTTACCCAGTGATGGAAAATATATTTGTGTTATTAGTGTAGCACAACTGT
Organism: Erpornis zantholeuca; assembly: GCA_013400515.1. Lineage (NCBI taxonomy): Eukaryota > Metazoa > Chordata > Aves > Passeriformes > Timaliidae > Erpornis > Erpornis zantholeuca. The sequence goes on from VZTN01024182.1 coordinate 44,650, forward strand.
CTTCTATAATGCTAAGGTGTGCTTTCAGATAAAACATGAATTGCACATCTGGTTGGAAGAAATAAATGCAACGCTGCTTCAAAGACTGTCAGGCTTAAAAAGCAAAGAGATGAGGATTTATTGGAGTTTTTATTATTAACATAAAAGCCTTGGGATCTCAAAATAGATCAGGGTTAGAGGTAAATATGGGTTCTATTTTGTTCTTTGTTTGCCTTAACATACTATTAGCATCAAGCTAAAAAGGGATCATCAGAATTCTTATATATTTACTGTGTGCACATGGATCAATACATAGATCCCTAGGCTTAATCAATACATAGAGGTGAAAGACTGGAGAGAAAAGTATGCACTACAGGTATATTCATCAACCTAAACATTTCAGACAGTATCTTCATTCTAGAGATACTATTTGCTTAAGAAACCCCCATCTTGTACTTTCCCAATTTTTCAATTTCAGTGGGCTGCTTCTGTGCAAAAGCTTAGAATGGACATCTACTTGCAAATGAACAAGCAATGAAAGATGTGGGATTTTCTAAAACTGATGACTTATAAAAGTATAATTTGAAGGAGCTGGGGTAAAAATAACATCTCCAAATTAGAAAATGGTGGGTGGCTTGAAGACAGACGCATAAGATCTCCTGCCCGAGCTGCTGGCGACTTCAAGCTCCTTTCCAGAAGAAAATTATCCTATGCAATACTGGTTAAAGCCTTGCATGAGTCACTCAGAGGTGTTGGAGGGGGCTGTACTAAACCCGGTCCCCACTTTCTCCTAAAAATTGTCTGCAAGAGGTTAAATTTTGCTGTGTCAGGACTGGGTTGAATCCTTCATGGGATTTAAATTAAATCCTTGGCAACCACTTTGCTGATTTTATAACAAAATCTGACCTATGTGTTAAAGTGAGGACATTGTTTTGCTGGGTTATTGCTTAATTATTAAATGAAGAAATATTAAGTACAAATTTAATGACTCATACAATATTTCCAAATGACATGTACTATAAAGTCCATTCACATCTACCGCACTGGCATTTAACTCACTTTCCATTATTCCTGAGGCTATTAATGTCAGTAATTACAGGAGGTAACATGTCTAATATTGAGTGAATTGTGGAATAAAGCAATGTTGAGCTCCTAGAGTGTGTTTTATATTAGGTACAAAAAGCTTCTGATACAGTTAATGTAACTATAAATCTTAACTCAAATGCTTATATGTCTCGTTTATGACCTGAATAAACTCTGAGGCAGAAGCAGGGCAGCTGAATTGCCACTCTCTGCCAAACCACATAATCTGTGGAATATACACTTGCAATATCCTTTTCAGATTGAATAATAACAGAAAGACAGAAAACAGGCTGAGTAGTTTTCCTAAATTAAGTTGGGTTTTTTCTAGAACACTGAGTTTAATAGTAAAAAAAATTCCCTAAATACACACAAACTTTGTAATAATAAATATATAAATAGAACATAAACCAAAATATGTGTGGAGGGTTTTTTTTCCAGTGGAAATCCAGCCTGTTATTATGATAAGAGCTGCTTTATAGGTTTTGATGTGTTAAATACTGAACACCCTGCAGCTTGGAGAATGCATGTCACTCTGCCCCTTTGGGAAGGCTGCTGGACTGGCCTGGGTGTGGAGGAGGCAAGAAGCCACAGTCACCTCTGGAAGAGCTGGCATTCACTCTCTGTGTTAGCTGCCAAAGGAAAACTGGGCTGTGAGGGCAAAGAACCTTTTGGAAGTTTGTGCCGTACACTACTGATAAGATAATTTGGTCTCACTCTATGCTTGCACTCACTGTTACCACACCTGAGCAGACAGCCTGAGCAGGAGTAGTGTTTGCTGAGAGCAAGGTAAGCACCAATTGAAGTCCTGTCAGGGCTCTGGCTTCCAGTGTCAGCCCTTGTGTGCTGTAGAACCCATTTGCCCCCAAACTTTAGCACACACCTGGGGAGGTTTCAGCACAGGTGCCTGCAGTGTGAGAGTGGCTGTGGCATGGGAGCCTGCAGGATGAAATTAGGTGCAAGTTGCACTGGCAATCACAAAATTAGGTTCAGAGAGATCAACTACTGGAAAGCAGAAGCCCCACTTCAATCAATTTCCACTGAAATCAACTCTTTTGCATGGGAAGTTCTCCTTAAAAACCTTTGGTTTAGTATGACCCCTAAATATTAAGCATGTCAACATTTAAATTGATGAGGCTATTTTTTTTAGAACTATTTACAAGGGGAGTATTTCCCTCTGAATTTTTAATAAATCGTGTAAGACATCTTTTCATTCCATTCCCCTTTAGAAAGAAATATTCGGTAGTTTAAAATATTTAATGTTGTGGAAAATCTAAAGGGAAAAATAAAGCATCAATAGACTATTTCAGCAGCAGAATCCATTTGGGACCTGCTTAACCACCTAAGCTCTTCTCCAAATTTATTTGGAAAGGGGCATATAAAGAGCTCATCACTTTCCATTTCCATTTTCAAATGTGCAGCATATGAAATAGTTTAGCTTTGTACTCACACACTGAGCTGATCTTGATGGTGAGCTGAAGTAACTTGAGATCACTATTTCTTTCTCCTTATGACAGTTCTGGAACATTTGGTTGACTAATTACCTTGTTACTAGTCAGATTTTCTTTTTTTTTAATATTTGACTTTGTTTATGAACACACATTCACATGAAGGGCAGGAGCCACACACACAGGATACCGTTTTAAAATAGAGAGTTATTACACCACCATGATTTCACTGTGCTTGTGATAGGAAAACTACACAGGCAAGATAAAATTTTACTCATGTCCAGTACTTCACCCTGTCCATTGCTCACTACAGACCAAATAGAAAGATTGTCATGAAGGTGTGATTGACATCTTCCTCAGTAAAGTGCAAATCTTCCCCTTATTTCAAGGGTTAATGGTCTAAACTTAAAGCATGGCAATTACGAAGCATAAGGTCCATAGTATGGGCAGTGTCTGTTTCTGTATCATTGTCTCTGTATAGATATATCCATAAATATATAATATAGACATATTTACTTACCTCTTGAGTTGAAGATAAAAGCTTTTTGCTGTATTTATTTTATTTTTTTGCTGTATTTGCTTTTTGCAAATATTAAAGCATTACTTTTAAAAGCTGAACCACATAAATAGCAGCATGTAGTTTCTCCCCATACCCTTATTTCTACTTTTTTTCAGCAATGTCTGTCTTAGCAAAGCCTCACATTCTTGAGAGGTAGCTCAAAAAGAAGTCCAGGCAGTGACCCCCGCTCTCGGCCCTCGACTGCAAACCCCTGCTGAAATCCTGGTAAAAAACTACACAACCCTGAATCACAGCATCAGTATCAACACTACATACACACACATTTATTCAGAAAGAGAAAATTACGTTCCCTAAAAAAATGATTGCTAGCTTCTATGGGGCTGAGTCACATTAATCTGACAGATTGCTTCCAGAAAGAGCAGAATAGCTATAAGGATGAAAAACATCTCACTTATTTATATTGAAAGTGTAAGTGAGCATCCTGAAGGGATATAATTTAAAAAAAAACAGTAGCTGTAGTAAGGAGGGGAGACATGCTAGATGATGACAGGTGGTTTTATCCCAGTGGAAGGTAATTTACTTCAGCACTGCCTGGGGGGCTCTGTGGCTGCAGGAGGACTAAAGTAGAAAAGGATGATGACAGAGAGGAATACAGACCAGGTATCATAAGGGGCAAGGAAATAGGGATAAGGCTTTGAAACTTCACACATGGCCAAAAACATGGAGCTAAGAAGCAGAATTCAGGAGGTGGAAAGGTCAGTGTGGGGACTGAGGGGGATGGGGACTTAAAACCCAGATGGGAGAGACCAGCACCTTCAGTTAAGAGGCTGATGGAGAGAAAGAATGAGCAATTGAGACTGGCTGGGACACATGAACAGCAGTGGCTGAACCAAGGAGCCAGATATGAGGAAGGAACAGGAATGGGACACAGATGGTTAGAGGGGAGACACAGAGCTAGAGGAGAAAACATTTTTTAGACACTACAGCCCCTTCACTCGTCACTGCAGGGTAGAAAATGGATCATGAGAACCCTGGGTCATAGCACTGCTCTGGTCTCAGCCCCTAGAGAAGATGTCCTCTGGTCCACAGAGAAGCTGGCAACTCATTATTGCTACAAATTACCCCATTAACTCAGAGGGCAGAAGTCCATATGGAGAAGCTAAGGGTTAACCCCAATAGCATGAGGCATAGAGGTGTTAATATGATGCCACATAATAGGATTTTTGTTTTTCCACTTTGCTTCATTAAGAACCTAGGAAATTACCTACAAACACTCTCTTAAGAGAAGTCTGTGAGCTGCCAAAGCAAATATGCAAAGTCAGCAAGCGCCAGAGCTGAAGTTATCTGGGCAGTTTTTTCCCCTTTCACACCAATGCACTGGGAATAGAGGAAGCCACACTCTTTTCCAACGGAGAATGTCAGTCTCTATTCAGGCTGCTCAAGGTAAGTCAGGACTCTGTAAAGAGAGATGCTCAGCCCCTCACTCATTTGTTTCAGAGGCGATGGTGTGTTTTGAATGAAGCTCAGGGACTGGGGACAACCATGAACACTATCTTGCTTAAATCTGTTGAATGTCAGTCTGTAGAACAGGATGCACCCCTCCCTACTTGTTCCACATGTCTCTTGTACAACATCAGTAAGTTCTTACACCAAATTTTGCACCATGGTCACTAACTGCATGTTCCCAGTTATATGGATACCTGACTTGAGACTTCAGGGTCTGGTTTGGAAAAGAGCTGAGCACTCACAGCTGCAGCAGGACTCAGTGGGAGCTCTTCTCTGAATATCTAAAATAATTACATAATGGTAAGTACCCTGACAAATTAGGAGTCTTAAACTGAGCACAAAATCACTGCACTTCCTGTTCTTCTATTTTCAGCTGTAAAATGGGCATAATAATAGGGGTGATCTGAAAATAAATACACATTTTTGAACTTCTCGGAGGCCACAGTCATTAAAATCAAGGGAAACAAATTAAATTAAAACTCTTAAGATCAAGACTGACTGGTCAGTTGTTAATAGGGATTTAGGCCACAATTTAAACACATAGAGAAAGCAAAATATCTAATGGCTTTTCAATAAATGAATGACACTCGCCCTGAGCAGTGAATGAGCCAGGGATCCTGTGGGAATGGCATGAAGTGGTCATGTGTGTAAAGATGGCATTGCAAACATGCATATGGAGAGAGCTTATACAGACTCCTAAGGATGGCTATTCAAACTTCTGCACAATTAATATCACAATCAAAATTATTAATATGATTTATGTGTAAGTGGGATTACGGATAATAGACGCTTTAGAATTGTCTTTCCTTTTGGGAGATTTTGTGATTGAAATCAAGCTAAATATTGCATGTATGTGGTATTAGCCAAGCCAAACCCAGCTTAAAAAAATACCCAGCCAAAACCCAACAGTATATGTATATGCTGTTACCAAAACCTAATAGCAGCTGAGTGACTGCCATACATTACCTGGCACACTGAAACTGTAAAGTCTGCTTTCACCATCAGAGTGTGACTTATCATCTGGAAGTGATTTAGTTGTATGGTTACCTTTGGACTGCTGGGGTTTTCTGGCTCTTTACTAGCAAGCAAATAATGATGCAGAATAAGAGTTTAGCACTATCAAGTAAACAAATAATTGGGCTGGAGATTTCAAAACCAGAGGTGAGAAGTGATTTTGAAGCTAGTCAAAACTCTGCAGTTTTTATCCTCCATGGTTGTTATTAAAAGTAGTTCTAAAATCCAGATCTCTGCTCTCCCTTGCCTCCCCAGCTTCCTTTTCCCTTTACTACGTGGTATGCAGGGAACATTACTTGAAATATACTGCTGCTCAGCTCTGCACAGTCCATGTCCATAAACCCAGTGTGTTTTCTGAAGTAATTTGCACAGTATAGATCTATATTCTCCTTTAAATGCACACACCTGTAATTTCCATCAGCATCACTAAGAGCTACTTGTATATAATGAAGGGAAAATATGTGCTACACTGGGCACTTCACAAGAGAATCTCCGAATAGGTTCATGTTACCTCCATCTGACTGAAAAAACCATGAAAAGCACCTCTGATAAATTTCTTAAGACTGGTTTACATGGCAGGTGGCCCTCCATTAGAAATAGAATAGTTATACCTGACTTCTCCAATATTTATGAACTGAGGACAGAAATTTCAAGAATATATCAGCCCAAAGGCATCATTGTGTGTGGGATCACAGCTTTCGTATGTACTGCATCCCAAAATGCTTTTGCAGAGCTATCAGGCACTGCTAGTTTAGCAATAAGTAAAAGCAGAAGAATACAGAAATTAGAAAGTGATGACAACTGAGAATATATTTACTCATAATAAAGGTTGAATTAAGTTGAAGCAGAGGAATACTGGAAAGCAGTTTCAGATGCAGGAGCTCCAGGGATTTCATACAATACCAACAGAGGTGAGAATGTAGAAGGGACCAAAGGGGTTGCCTCAGCTGAATTCACAGGAAGAAGGGAATGAAGAGGGGAGAATGTGACAAACAGGTGCGGTTAGAGAGCTGAACTGATTTTTTATTATTTTTGTAACAAAGAAATGTGACCATTGAGTGATTGTCCCTCTTCACATGATACCGATGAGGCCATGCCTCAATTCCTGTGTCCAGTTCTGGGCTCCTCGCTACAAGAAAGACACTGAGGTCCTGGTTTACATCCAGAGAAGGGGAATGGACATGGTGAAGGGTCTGGGCAGTGAGTCATATGAGGAGTGCCTGAGGGAGCTGGGGTTGTTTAGTCTGGAGAAAAGACCCAGGGGAGACCTTATTGGTCTGTACAAGTACCTGAAAGGAGGCTGCAGCTAGGTGGGGATTGGTCTCTTCTCACAGGCAACTGATGACAGAATGAGAGGACAATAGCCTGAAGCTGCAGAATTTCTTCACAGAAAGGGGTGTTAAGGGCATTCCCAAGGGCTCCCCAGGGAGGTGTTCAAGAATCACAATCACCTTCCCTGGAGGTTCTCAAGTAATGACTTGACCTGGCACTTGGTGCTATGGTGTACTTGACAAGGTGGTGTTGGGTCAAAGCCTGGACTTGATGATCTTATAGCTATTTTCCAAAATAAATGATTCTGTGATTATTCTGTTCCTTAGCACATATTATTATTTAGTGACATTATAAACCCCCATTCTCATGTACTCACTAGGAATTGTGTGGGATGAACTTCTTAGACTACTCTGTGGGAAAAAACCCACAAATAAGTAAAAACTTGAAAGACATTACAGACATACCATGATGAGCTCACATTTTCTGCAAGTATTTTCAGTTATTCAGTTGAAGAAAAATATACATCTTTTGTTCAGATCATATTTTAAAAGAAAATTCTTCCTTTGGAGAGTAGCACAGTGCTGGAAGTCATTACTCAGATATGTTACAAATTCATTGTCCAAGGAAGTTTTTAAGGCTGAGGTAGAGACAATCATGGCTGACCTTATCTGCTGCTGGCAGTGGTAGGAAGTCCAGGCCAAATCTTGCAGTCCCCTATTTCCCAAAACCAGCAGCAGCAAGGGAAATGGGCACCCTGCATTTTTCTCTGTGAAGATACCTCTCTGGCTGTGACACCAGCAATCAACAGAAAAAATGACACTGAAATATTAGCTGTGAGAAAGCATCACAGGTCACAGGAGAAGAGCTTAATACATTTTAGACAGTACATTTCATATTTTCTTCAAAAGGTATAGCTTATGAGTGACATGAAGAATAGCTCCAAAATCATCAAACTGGTTCAGTTTTGAAGAGTATTTAGAATAGGTATAGCATTAATGAGGGGTCCCTGAGAATGGCAGTCCTAGGAACAATAATGCTGCCTCATGCCTGAAAGAGGTCAGGGATGCCAGGAAAGACAGGTGAAAGGATGCTTGTTTTGTGAATCCCATGAGACTTACATAGCAGCTGCTTCCTTACAGAAAAGATTTCATCTGCTGCTCACATGCCCAGCAAGAGAAGCATGGGTGTGCAGGGCAAGGGGTACCTTCAGGGTTAGGTAGGAGCTGTGAGGAATGCAGCAGTGTGTTGTGGAAGTCAGTGGTGTGGGCTGCTGGACACGGGGCTCACAGGGGCCGAAATGCACTTACACACGTTCAGTGTTTCATAAGTTCTGCTCCACATAATTAATATTAAATATGAACCTGTTGTGGGACAGTTTTTCATAAAACTCTGCCATCCTTATATGTTTTAATACCTCCAACATCCTGGGAAACACTCTCTCTTAACAAGCAGCATAAATTCCTCTAGGGGGAATGGGTGTGGGACACAATTGCTCAGCAATTATGCAATTGATATCCATTTCCAAAGCAACGGTCAGACAATAGCTGAGATTAGGCCCAGAACAACTAGACTAGGAGCAGATCCACGATGTGTGATGTGGTATCCTGATAAATCCCATGCAGTTAGCAAAAGAATGAAACACAGCAATGGTGCATTCAGAACAGTTTCACAAAAGGACCAAGAGAATCAGTGGTCTGGATTTCTGTTACCTCTCTGGAGACATTCAGAAGATTTCCACTCCTTTTATCCCTGAACAGCTGGTCCCACCCCTCTGGCCATGGGGCCCAGTGTGGTCTCACAGCCCTGCAGTCCTCTTCACCGTCTGACCTTTACTATCCAACACAGTCTAGAGCCAGGGAGACATTATGGCATGATGAGCTCAGCATGTACAGGGCTGTGGCAAACAGGTACGAGTTGAGCCCAACATATTTCACTTCCAGAATGTGATCTCTACCCTGTGCATATGTGGCTGTCAGGACAAAGAGGCTTTTGCTTCCTTTTTTCTCATTCTCTCCAAACCAGGAGAGACAGTAAGTCAGATCTATGAGCAGTTTTGGATATATGTAGTTGCACAGATTAAAGTACTGATTAACGCGTGACACGCCCTCAGCTGGGCTGCTGTAGCTCAGTGTATGAGTGCTCTTAGCACATTTCAGATGCAAGGGATGGTGTATTAGGTGTTAAAGCACCCTCATGGACATGTACACAGCTTCAGTAGCAAAGAGCCAGAAATTCTTCCATCCTTCTTCTCTCCCTTAGGGAGAGGAGAATTTCAGTTACAATTATGACTAGTTCAGTGAATTATAAAGGGATTTACTTTACTGTGCAGATCAAGAGAAAAGTAAGGTGGTATAACATATCCCGCCTGCCCCTCACCCACAGGTGCAATTACTTCAAGGTTTTTTATTTTAGTTAAAGAACTATAATTGGCTCTTTAGTTAAGTGGCTTAACAGAGCTACAGAACTAGCAATATTGGGTTAGTTATTTTATGGGAAAACAATATCTGATCTTGGGGCAATGCAGACACTCTTAACTCTGTCATGTTCCAGTGCTTCCAACACCTATGCAAGATATGTGGCCAGCATACCAAGAGAAACTTTTTGATGAAGGCAATATATTTAAATATACAGAAAGTGATCAAAGAGGGCTCATGCCTTAGATTCCCTTTGTCATATTTATATTTTAGGGCAAAGCCTGATACTTAAAATACTTGGCCTAATTTGCCTGAAGCACCATAACTATATGAAGCAGTGTGTAAGGTTATGTAGAAAACACCTCTTCAGAAACACTTCTAACACTAGAGCGGTTCCCTGCTGCAAGCAGGCACTGGCTGATACCTCAAGAACACCTGTGTGTTGCCAGCTTCTGAACTTTTAGTGACCAGTGAAACTTCCAGACATGTCCTTTCTGCACTTTTTTATTGGTTAAGTTCACAGAAACCCCACTTAATTATTGCATAATGCCTCCATGAATCAAGTTTTTACTGTGCAATTCTAGTTGCAGTAAAATAAGCGTGCTTCATATGTTAACAATTACAAGCTAGATTTATAAAACATCACACAATGTTTGCATTGGCTTTTTCAACTGCTTTATTCACTAAGCAGTGTTAATACACCTAAAATAAATTATCCTTCCTTCTGAAGCTCATTAAACTCTTGTGTCTTTGCACAGATAACTCTTTAGTCTCCATGCACTCTAGGAAGGTACCACATAAAATAAAGATGCTACGTTTCTGCTTGCTGTTCTGTTCTCCTGTTCAACCAGCAGATGGGTTAGACATGGCTGGAGGCAGGTCTAAGCTGCATTTCACTGGGTTTGAAGTTACAGACAGATCATCCATGATGAGCAAAAGGAATTACAGCAAGGATCTATTCCACTATCAAAGGATACCAAGAAGAATTTTACTTTGAAATTCAAATCTATGCTGCAAGCTCAAGTTTTCTCTCCTTCCACTGGATTCAGTGAATGTCATCTGTACTCACACAGCTGTAAAATGTTATTTATACCTACGAGTCTAGTGGGGTCAGAGCTCTGTAGAAATGATGTAAGGGAAGAAGACAGAGTTACCTTGCTCCAAGTGGAGGACTGTCCACAAAACAAGGCAGGTCTACAGCAACAGAATTTTGGTTTTGCAAATCACATTTCACCCAGATAGAAAGTCAAATTAGATTCATTTTGTAAAAAATATTTCTTTTCCTATTTAATACAATCTGACCATTTCAAAGTAATTTCCAGTTTTGTATTAAGGAGACAAAATATTTTGCTTTCTTATTCCTTTTTGCAAATTTTTGCTTGTTTCTTCCATTTTGGTGTTGGGTTTTTTTTTAATATGCACACACACATAAATTTATTTAGCATTTTGTGGAACATGATTTATAACAGAGACAACAAGGAAGAAATTGTTGATGAAGAGGACTCTGCATAAGCTGGACATCATTGCTTTTTGCAGATCCATAGAAATCATAGCAGTTTTACCAAAAGCCAAGTGAATTTCCTGATTGGAACATGTGATCAGCTTGGAAAAAGTGTGGTTTTGTGCAATCTGTTTCCTGCCCAACTACAGTTTTGCCTTTGGCTAAACTAGCACCACAAGTCATAATCAATTAAAGTTCTTGTTTTTCCTTTTGGAACCAAGCACTCAAGGGTTTTTTTGTGGAAGTCTTAATTGTGGGTATATGTGTAAGTGTGAATGTTTTCCTATGTCATTCATATTAATGAAGGCTTGCAGGTGTATTTGTAACACATTTTCTGAAGTAACTTGCAGAGAATTTTTTTTCTTTTCCTTCTCTTTATGGAGACAGCCCCCCTCCAGTGTCTGCATATAAAATCAAATTTTGTGGCAAATCTGACATTCCATACCCCCAATCAGACCATGAACTTGTACCAAGTTTAATGTCTTCTCTGGAAAAATGGTCTAGGAAAAGAGTCAAACTATTCTCCATTACAGAAGAAATACAGTACTAAATGAGGCATAGAAATACTCCTTTGCATTGACCTAATCAAAATAAATTTGTTTCTTCTTCCATCACTTGAGTTATAGATGTTGACAAAGTCACTGAATTGTTTGGCACCGAGTCTAGCTGAAATTTCTCTTAATGGTGAGTATGAGATAAATGTTACAGATGTGGCTCAGCCTTGAGCAGCAAACTGAAAATTTCCTTCTAATAGGTGATATAGCAGTCACTCTTGTTACCCCAGGGTTCTGAGGTTTTCTGAAATAAAAGCACCGAAATCTGCTAGGAAGACACACAGTGTTTCCCAGAATGTATAATCCCAGAGAACCCACCAAGTCTAATGAAATGTTTTCCTCTTTTCTCTGGGATTTCTGTCAATATTCACATTTTCTCACAAAAAGCGTGATTCAAAGCCTAGAAGCATCTCTTCCTGACCTGTCAGGAAGTCTTTGACCAGGAATTTGGAGGGAGTAACCCAAGGGTGCTCACCTAGTGAGGTTCTTCTGCAGAACATTGATAATAATGATAATCAATAACCACAATAAAATTCCCTGTGTTTAAAACCCAGAGATTAACCAGGAGTGAAATTCCAGTCAGAAGCAAAACATCAAAATGAGCCTTCCTCAGAAAAGCTGTGATTTGACACCATTTGCAGGCTGTAGCCACGACCTCAGTGAGGCAGGCACTCTGCAAACACAGCTTTCCTTAAGCCCTTGCAGAAAGACTCTCACTTTAGACCAGCCAGGCTGCAACACCACGTCTGTATGTGCTCTTTTCTTCCTTCAGAGTTGGCTTTGTTGGGACACTTGACGGGTTTGTGCTTCATCTCTTGATTCCAGGAGTATTTTAATGGCATTCATAATTTCTTGGCCTCAAAGTACACTGAGTCAGTAGTGTGGCATTTACCGGAGTTTTGGAAATGTAAGAAAAATTCTGTATTAGATCAAAGGATCAGCCACCCCAAAGTATCATGTCTTCAACAGTGGCCAAAAATAGGGCTATGGGTGTGTGGGGGTGTGTGTAGCAATAAAGGAAAAGAGAGCTCACATGTACCCACGATACTCTCCAGATCGTGAGCAATTTTTGGGTTAGGAGCTCTCTTACCTGTGGTGATGTCTTGTATTTATAATGACCATATTTTACTACATAAGAAGGATTTTACAGATTCAGACATGAGCTTTTACAGAAAACTTGTGCAGAAACAGCAGCACAAAGGACTCTTACCTCACATACGCAGTGAATTCCTAACTAACATATACAGTGTTGGCACTGAAGAGACCCACATGTGATGATATGTCAGATCCTCCCTTTTCTCTGGATACACCTTTTTCCTTGCAGTATTTTGCCTCAAAAATGTCTTATAGATGTGAAAGCAAGATCAGCATCCTCTGTTTCATCTTTACACTGCAACAGGCAGTTCCATTTAAACAAAAGGAAAAATTAATTACTTTGAGTGTAGTAAAAAATGGGAACAAATTGCCTGGAGAGAGTGTGATTTCTTTATAATGGAGATATCCAAATCCAGATAAACACTGCCTTGAGTAGCTGACCCTGCTTTGAGGGGTGGGATTGGCCTAGGTTTGGACTAGATGATCCCCAGACGTGCCTTCCAACATCAACTACTCTCTAATTCTGTGACCTTGCAAACCAAAAGAACTAAAAAATGGGACACATACTGGAAGTTTATTACCTTCTCCTGGTTCATTTCAAACTTCCTGACCCTCATGAGAACATGGGGATGGTAAAACCCTCTGACCTGTGCTCACAGACCTACACATTTTGATTGTACATCCATAAAGAATTCCTGCATCCACAGGACAATAGGTATGATGTAACTGAAAACTTGCACCAGAAGATGTTCAAATGAAGTGAACCCTTGTACATTCGTGATTGCATACGTGCACTCTGAGAATCAAATTTACAGATTATACTCCTTCTTTTAAAGCCTTTCCGTCCTTTCAGTCAGAACATCCCTGTCTGTGTCCACTAAAATAATTTCATGCCTTAATATCACAACTGTGTTTATTTACTTCTTTTCCTGCTCGGAACATAAAGAAAAGCTCACCTTGACTTCTGAGGGTTTAAGGGCTTCAGCAGCAGAACGTTCTGAAAAAATAAAACCCCAAAATCTTAAATTCAAGACCATGGTGTCTTTTTGTTGTATCGTTTTTAATACAATTTAATACAGTGTGATTTTTGCATTGTATAATTGCATAGGTTTAAGGGATGGTACATTTACAGTTCCTTGTGCCCGTAATGTTTTCCAGCCCACCAACTTCAGGTGAGCCAGATGGCTTTGCAACAGTCATACAACATATTTCCTCACCTATACTGGTTAATATGATGTGTCTGTGCACAATAATTGTGATGTCAGCAGGTTTCTGTGTCAGTCCAGGGTTCTATTAGCTGCTGTTTGGAAGGGTAGAGCTCAGAGCATGTCAGATACCGGAGCTGCACATATATATGTGTGTGTGTGTTCATGTGTACATATATATATATGTATGTATCTGCTGCCTTTTTTAAGGGCTTAACAAATCTTTCCAGTCTTGTGATTAACATGTAAAATCCCCAAATACCTGTATTGCCTTGAGACACGGGCAATGACTGTGTGATTTACACTAAATCAAAGAAGGCAGAATATCAATACTTAAACCCCCACGATATATGCTGGATTGTATTTCCTGTGCAGTGAACACTGAGTCAGAAAACTGATTCCTCTGCTACCTTTCACCATTTTTTATACCTGACCAGAGGTCTGTAATTTATAATCTCACGCAACCAGTGGTGGGTTTGTACCCGCTTTGGACAGGCAGAGATGGGAAACGCTGGAGATGTGAGCATTCAAGCTCCGCAGCAAGAAATATAACCTGAGTCATTAGGTACAGTAGCGGTGTGGCAGCCGGCAGAGCTGAACTCCAGCAGCAGCTCGCCCTCAGCTTTGCTCACGGGAGCGATGCTCCGCGCTGTTGCCTCTAGAGGGAGGTAGATACCTGCGCACTGCTGCCAGCCGCGGCGAGCGCAGCCCGCCTGCATCTTCCCCGCCTCGCAGTCTGCGACAGAATTCCCTGCAAAGGTCACTGTGCATGCACCGAGAAAGCATCGCTGTTGATGGAGTTGGAGGGGCTGGTCTGTGAGAAGCCTTTAGCAACCCTTGCCCTGATACCAGCGAGGACTCTGTGGCATCACCTGCGTTCTGCTCGAAGCACAACCGCAGGCTGAGGAGCCGGGCAGAGCTGAACAGGGACACAATGAGCTGTCCACATAACCTGCTCCCTTAGCACCTGTGCTCTCTTCACAGCCCTCCTCCACTGCGACTCTACGAGGGCCTGAAGACATCTAGTGTTCTCCTGTCACACCCTGAAGGACAAGGCAAAAAAATTAAGACCTAATTAGGTTAAGATCTAATTAAACTGAGACCTAAGCGTCCCACTTGCCTCATGGGCACTCTGGGAGTGAAGTTTTGAGATAGAAACTTGGTTTACTGTAAGCAGAGGACATGTTGCTCCTGTGGAAATGTCTGTCCTGTGGTTCCACAGAAATCCTGAGCATCAGTAATGAAAATACAGTAAATATATGAATATAAACAAAAGTAATTGATATAAATAATTCCTTTTGCCCTCCTCATTCCTCCCTGTCATTCGAGAGATAAGAGAACAGAATGACAGCTAGTGTGGATATTGTATATAAATGTTCTCCGGATGGAGAAGGAATGTAGCCACTTACTTGGAGTTTCCAGATGTTTGGAAGCCCCAGACAACTCTCATGCTTACATTAACAGCACAGACCATGCGTAAGGTGTTTGGAGATGCTGTTCACCTCTGCTGTGCCCTTGCCTTGTGCACATGTACCAAGCTGGATGTACCTGCAATGTGCTGAATGCACTGTGCCCAGGCTGGCCATGGATGCACCAGCTGCTCCGTTTGGAGTCGCTCCACCCTGGAAGTGTGGGACTCAGGGGCCCCCGATTCACAGCACAAGCATCCACGTTTGGACCTGGATTCCCACAGAAGAAGAAGATGCCTTGCTTTTGCAGGCAGTGGAGCTAGCACATCTTTGTGGGGCCGGTTTTGGCCTAGGGAAACATTGCCAGCTTGTATCTTCTTGGTATCCAAGCTGAATCACAGGTAATTGGTGATACCAGGCAACATCCAAAACTAGGGATTTTCAGAAGTTAAGATACTGAAAAAAAATTTCACCTTTTTCCTGTCCTGGAAAAAAACTAGAAATATTGAGAAAAAAAAAATAAAATTAAAATTGCATATCTTTTCACCTCTTCAACCATGAAAGGAGATTATATTATTTACTTAAAATTAATAAACTCCTACAAGATAATGTTTTCAAATAAATTAATACTACACAATGTAAAACATCACACTACCATGGCAAGACTGTATGGGAAAGTACAATGAATTTTTTTTTTATTGACACACCTCTATATTAAGGAAAAATTTACATTGCAAAATAGAAAATTTAGACTCAATCTCTAAACCTTGTGAGCTTACAAATACACTATTACAGAATACATGTAATATTATTAAGTTCTGTAACACTATTTTGTAGAACAGAATTGCAGTAAAAATATATTCATTTTAATTTTAAATTTCAAAAAAGCAGTATCTGTATAAAAAAGGCCCTTTCCTTTTTTTCCTTTTTTTAAAAGAATTTTCAATGTTCTCTGTATGTTGGACAATTTTAATATTCAGGTGGAGAGAGTGCTGGGCCATCTTGTCTAGACTGTGCTTTTGAAAAAAAATTTGGACAAGATGATGCTCGAATTCTCCTTCCAACTTGCTATTTTATGGTTGTATGAAACTCTATTTGCTTTCCGTGGTCAGAGCAAGGTCCACTTGCTATCAATCAGGAATATCTGCCTGTGTGAGAATGTGAAGCTAACATAACACATATGTCTGTTAGGATTATTATTTCAAAATTCCATCTTCAGGGTGTCTTTGTGCCCTTACTGATCCTCTTTCCAGTCAGTTTTTTTTTTTTCTGCTGGATCTTTTGGCATCAGTGAGGGAGTTTTACAGCTTTACATTCATTTCATTAAGACATGAGCACAACCAAGGAACTCTCAATTATTTTTCTAGTGGGAGTTTCATATTTAGTAGTTCTCTGACCTGTGTGGCACCTTTGGATGGTTTTGGACATAGTAACACTTCAAAGCAATGATTTTTTTATCCACAACACAAAGATTTCCCTCCTTAATCTCTGTACCTAACTCTTCAGCTGATTCCTCTTTCTAAGGTCATGAATTACCTTGCAGAAAACAGAGCAGACCTTTGACTACATTCACTCCCTTGATCCTGATCTGGTAGGCTGAAAATCTCAGTTACAGAGAATGAGATGGCTGTTGAGTGGCAAAAACTCACAATATCCCTCTTATATTTGCTTTTGTGATGTTGAAAGGCCAAGAAGACACACTGTAGTCAAAAACAGCAAAAATTCCTAGGCTTGCTAAAATTCTTCCTAGGAACCAAAATAATGACAGCATTTCTAAGTACTCCCAGTTTACTCCAGAATTGCTGCTTTTTGACCATACACACTTGATTGGATGTGAAAAGTGACTTGAGGTAAACAGAAATCAAATAAAGATAAGGGTGGTCCAATTTATTGTAATTATTGCTGATTCCATAGAACCTATGATTCTAGTTAAGGTTTCAAAGTATTTTGCTTTATATAGTTTGTTGGATTGAATCATAATGAAATTAGAAGAGGGTGGAACAGCTGAGGAAAACTATGCACCTTTTTTCACTCCCCTGCAAAAGGGCTTCTCACCCTCTGAATGGGCTACAGCCAACCTCTCAGCTTCAGCTAATGGGCTCCCTTCAGTTACCAGTAGCTTGTTGGAGCAATTTAATTTTTTTCCAGAGAGAAAAGTCTAGAAAATGTTGGGGATATTCAGCCTTTTCTGAGCTGTAAGACAAAGTTGGTGGCCTGTGTGATTCCTCTATGTAGCTTTGCTCATTTGAGGACAAAAACCAAATCAGATACCTGCTTTGGTTCTGAAGTAGTTTATGGAATACTGGGAAGACATAAGTTCCTTGCCAACAGCTAATTCCACGTGAGTCAATTCCAATGCCTAGACCCTTCTGGGATAGAAGTCACATCACCGAATGAGGCTGGATTTGTGCATCCTGTACATGCTCTTGAGCTCTGCATTTATCCTGCTAATTACCAAAATGTTTTGGGTGCTAGGCATGCACCTCAGAGCTTACCCAGTTACCCACCTCTGCATGGCCCTGCCTGGGGCTTGGGAGGAGAGGAGATCTCCCAAGGCAGGGTCACACACCGGCCTCATGGCATGGAGAGCAGCCAAGGGCTGTTGGCAGTGCCATGGGGACAGGGCTGAAACAAAGCAGAAAGAACATTCTCCTTGTTCTAGGAGGTTTCCTGTGGGTTGGGGATCCTGTGGCCACCTGAGAGGGGAGAGGAGCAATAAGACACTAATGTTTTAAACCCAAGAGAAGTGTGGTCAGGCAAAGGAAAATGCAAATTTCCATGATGTTTAAAATGAAATGTAAATTGCCTGTGGAGAACAGCTCTTCCAAGAAAACTGTCAATCTATGTATTATGTATGGTCAGTGATAATCAAAAGACTGAATTCCGGGGAAAGTAATCATATTTTTGGTATGAGTAATCAGTGGTTGGACAATAACTATTTTTATTAGGACAGAACAAAATTTGTAATTCCTGTTTCACACTTTTGGGCAAACTTCTTTCCCCTAAGAAAAAATTATTGCTTAAAATCAGAATAAAAATATCAAAATTGCTCATGACATGAAATACTTCAAAAAGACACTGACAACAAACTTCAATCTTTTTTCATTGAGTTCAGTGCTTGCAGTTAGGCTATTTTGTTATGTTGCTATTTTGCTAAAATCAAAATATTACAGCTGTATTGAAGTGCTTCAACCATAGAAAGGCAGAGTACTTAAAGCTGATGAAATGAAATATTCTGTTACTTTTTCACCAAGCAACTTAGGTAAGAATTTCAGAATTTTAGTGAGTCTTCAGACAACAAAGAACTAGCAGTGGGCTGCAAAAGGATGCAAGGGGGAAGATCACATGATGGAGCTAGAGAAATAAATGGAATGGAAGGTTGACGAGAGATTTTTACTTAGCAGTCTTAAAGGACTTTGTGTGGGAAGGAAAGACACTTTAAAAATAAGTATTGCTAGGATTCCCTTTCTGTGCTCTCTCTATGGTGCTATGAAATATTTCAGGTTGTTACAAAAAAGTAAAGGCAGGAAAGGGAAAAACTGACTGTTTTCTTCTCATGTGCAGGTCCCAGCAGCTTCATTGTCCTACTTACAAGCCTCTAACCTCTATGTGATTTTTACTGTTTATGCCAGCTGGCCTACCCTAGAGAAGGCACCATAATTCCTACACACAGAACATGTACATGAAAACCTGATGCATTTCCACAAGCTTCAATTCTCTGAGCCCTTTACTGATTTCTAGTAAAGAGTATTAGTCAGTGGCATACAAGCTAGTGGCTCCAGCATGCACTGGGCCATTAATCCTCCACTTGCTGGGAAAATAAATGTTTCCATCCACTCATTTCACTGCAGATTGAAAAAGTGTGTTAATTTGGAATCACTGTCAGAATGGGCAGATCTCCTTCATCTCAGCTGTGACGGAACTGAGTATCAGAAGATTGCCAGCGAGCTTCATTCCCTGAAGGATTTAATGCTGCTGCTGTACATTTAGGCCTGCAGACTTAGCAAGAGTTGATATTTCTCTCAACACATGGCTTTAAAGGCCTTAAAAACAGCGGCTCAGTTTGTCATTCTATCTTTCTGAACAGGATCAAATACTATGTTGCAGGAAAATTTCTGCCAACGTTTTTCTTCCTAAAGCCATATATATCCACTAAAAATCACTGTCCTTCATGGCATTTAGGGTTTAATCAACATTTTTCATTCTTTTCTACCTTCTAATTTGAGTCCCTTGAACTATGTTTATTCTTCAAGACTGCAATGTGATACCATATTACTGTAAAAGATAGAAGTGCAGATTGTTATTTAAACTAAGGGCTTCACTCTGCCAATAAACATCAAAGTGTGTTAAAGTAGATAAAAACACAATGCAGATGCCCTGGAAAGACATTTTGCATTGTTAGAGCAAAGGGATGAGGCCTTTGTAGGGCTGATGAGTCTCACAAATTTATAGTAATTTGATTTTTTCCTTCAAAGCCCCTGACATCACATGAACATACAAGAAACAGTTTTCAAAGAAAGTTAATTTCTAGATTTTGTATATGCAGGATATCATTTTTCAAGAGGATCTTAGAACCAGGTTGTCTATTACAATATGATTATAATTAGCTCATTTTTTGGGCAACATTACAGCATGTTTTTTTAATATTATAACTGAGAAAAACCTGTGTTGAAAATACTTGAAAATATTTACTTGTGTAGTGATCTTAAAGATTACAGTGATTGTTTTTGATGTAAGTACAACATTTTGAACTGCATAGCTCCTCTCGAATATTGATGCTGAGTGCTAATTACAGTGATTCTTTTTTTGATAGGCTAATGTATATCCCGGATTATGTCCCACAAAAAAAGCTGGAGAGGAAGAGAAATTCAAACCTAGAGACAGAGAAACCATGCTGCTTACTTGATGCTTACATCTTTCTAGCAGAAAAGGGATGGCAAGAAATTTTGAAAGGCCAGAAAGTTGTTAGGAAAAAAGCAGAAGCTGTGGCACTGTCCTTTCCACTGGTTGAAGGGACATAGGCTAATGCCAGTACACCCTGCAAGTAAACTCCTACCAGCAGTGGCCAGGCTGCAGCCTTTAGTGTGCTGTTACAAACTCTGCCTGTGCCATCTCAAGTATATTCATAGCTGTTTAATAACAAGTGTATCTTTAAACAACTCTATAGAAATGGACAAACGAGGCAGATTTTCCATATAAGTTTATGAACTTGTATTATGACAGAATACAGAAGCTGTGACAGCTGTCATTCCATGGTATAGTTATATATGACACTGTATGGAGGAAGGAAAAGAAAAGAAAAATTAAAAAGGAAAAGAAAATTAAAAGAAAAAGAAAAAGAAATAAAGAAAAAAGGAAAAGGAAGCAAGGGAGTTTTCTACAATCTGGATAAAATGTCTGTTTAGTGCAATCCTTTCTCTAAAATGCTGTAGAGTCTGGAAGCTGTGTGCTGCCCAATTCTCTTCCCTGTTATTCCTATTTGTATGATGCAATTTTCTGGCCAGACAAGCCTGACTTGGGCATCCAGCTGGGCTGGGAGTGGACAGTCTGTGCTGGAGTGCTGCTGGACGCAAAGGAGTAAGCATTAGCTCTTACCTTCCCTGCTGTTCCTTGGCATGCAGCCTGTTCCCATGACATTATCTGAAGCTGGTTGTGGAGATTTATGGTTTATTTTTATAGCAATATTTTCAAGCAATTATCTTCCAACTTGTAGCTATAGACCTCCATACTCTCAGCCTAGCAAAGACTTGTTTCTGTAAATCCACTTGTTTGAGATTTCCCTCATGTGTGCACACTAAACACATTGTTAACCTTGACAAACAGTTAAATGCTTAACCAGCACTGCAGAATTTCAGCTCATTTCCAAGTGTCGTAAGCCTTCATTTCTCCTGTCTCTTCTGTAAGCCTGGAATGGTAAGGCAATAAAGGAAGGAAAAAAATAGCTACAGCCAGCAACTGGTTTATACCTAGGTACTTCCACCAAGTCAATGGGGCTATAGAGACATACACACACTGAAAAAATAGCTTCATGTAAAATAAATTCTCAGTGCTCCCTGGTTTCCATAAGTACACCTCTATTTTGTTTCTCTTTTATTGTTTTGCTGAGTATGTGTTTATTTAAAAGAGTATTGAGAGCTCATTCGTCAATATTGATTTGAATGTGTTTGAGTTGGCTTAGCTGCCTTGAATAAATGAGAATATCTCAGACTAAGACTCATGTCCGTGAGTGTTACATCTTCACAATGGACTAAAAATCCAGGATCTGATTCTGTATTACACTATTATGTTTTATAGTTAGGGTAACTCAAATGATTGGATTAGAGATGCAGAAGAATAATCTGAAGGTGTTCTGAGCCAGGCCTCCCTTCACCGGTTCTGGTACACAAAATGTAACATGCATTTCACACACTAGTCAGAGGCAAATTCTGTAGCCTGAGTTTCTGGATCTGGAAGATGAAAAAGGAAAATGTTCCTGTAGTGGTTACTGCACAACTGAAACACCAAACAGAGCAGATGAGGATCAAAAATGAGCAGGAAGAACACAAACTTAAACATTCTGTGTACAAAGATTAATTACATAAAATAAAAGCTGGAAAAAATAAAAGAACCAAACGAGGCAGTACAGGAAATTTCTAAAAATGTTGCTGTTGACACTAAAGAAAGACAGAATATTTTGCCTGCAGCTGCAACACAGCTGTCACATCCAAACAAATTAAAACCCTCTGAGGACCAAAAACCACAATAAACTGTAACATTATTTAAGTGAAGCAGTGTCTTTCATCTGAATCCCAAGCTAAGTACTTATTCAAGGTGCAAAAAGGCATCCTGGGAGCACCTAGTGGCACAAAATACAGTTCTAGGTCCAGGAAAGCTTAAGAACTGATTTTGTGGATGTTAAAATACAGCTCCTTGCAGTCTCACTGTCACTGTAAGAATGACACGGTTTTCCATTTCCATTTCAAGACTCCTGATGGCAGATACTGAGGCTGCTGATTTTGGTGACCTAAGCAATCAGAGCTGCAGATATACACTTTTACACCGAGCATTGCAGTACTGCCCAGCAGCCTGGCTTGTTTGCTGCAGGGTGCTTCAGACAGTACTGTACAAAAAGAGCAGCTGAGGCTCTGCATGCTGCTAGAGGCTTGCTCCTAGGAATGCCCCAGCCTCCCAATCCCATCTCAGTTGTACTTGGTTACCGAGGAAGTTTTTGCATTCATTAAAAGGTGCTTATGCTGATTTACAAATCCATTAAAGAGCAGAGCCCAGGTTACCTTTCTGAGCTAGTGACTCTTTACTCCGCTGGTCACAGGCTGAGGTCAATGGACACAGGTCTCTGTGCATCCTCCCTGCTGAACCGTGCCACTTTGGGTGGTCGCTCTTTCAGCCACTGTGCACGTGGCCCCTCCGGCTCCTGGCAGCACCGGCGCTGTCACCTTCCCTGCCGTCAGAGTCCCATGCAGGACACAGTTGGGCTCACCAGCCCTTTGCTGGATGCTAATCCTGAAGAGTCATTGCTAACACTGTTTTTTCAATCATTTCTCTTTAGTGTTTTGAGAAGTGTCTGCGAGACAGGCACTAAAAGGAGTGTTTGCTTTTTTCCCCCCTCTGCCATTCCATTTTTATTTTCTGTTTGCAAATGTAATTCCCCCCCGTGGTACAGCAGGAAAGCATGCATAATGTAACTATGTGAGCACAGCTGAACTTTTCCCTACTCTAAAGAAAACATTTATTATGGGCCGAAGCACAGAATAGCTTTACAGAGCACTTCTTTGATTAAATGCATAAAATAAACCAGCTGCTTCTGTAAAGAAACATAAAATATTTATCAGATTAAATATGGATCGTGCAATCTTATGTTGACTGTTTAACCTTATATGCCTACTAAATCAATGCAGCAGATCTGAATTCACAGAAGAAGTCGCCCTTCTAAAGCCATTATTATTAATCATTACTTTAAGTCTTGTAAATCTGTTTGATGTTGGCTGTAATACATATGATTATGTGAGCTGGAATTTCAGCTGTATTGTTAATCAATAGATGTTTTTGCTGACTGGATGAAAAACAGGGAAAGGAAACACATTAGGGAAAATTTTTTTTTTTTTTTTTAAATGGAACATGTCTGCTCCAAAAAACTGTAAAATACCTTTTTCTTTTTCATGGATGTAAGAAATTCCATACTGTGTAAACTATTATACAAAGGTTACTCATTATTAAAGGTATACCAAAAAATGTCATGGCAATACAGTGTTGTCTTGGGATAAATATATCTCACTTTGAAATACTCTCCATAAATTCCACAGTCACCACAACTTCCATTTAGCTGTAGAGGGCTGGCAGGAATGTTTTGTTTCAAAATTAATCATCCACTGCTCTTCCTTCCTGTCAGTAGGCTTAAGCACTGCAATATGAGGAAGAAAATCTTGGAAATGTTTTTTATATTCATCCAATGCCCAAGACTGAAGGCAGAGAGGGATATTCACAAACCTGATTTTGGGAATATCATATTTTTAAAAATTTCAGTGAAATTTCTCACTTAGCTGCAGTACCTAAAAGGTAATCTGCTCTACCTCAAACAGAACTGACCACTAGGTATTTTAAGTTGTTAGTAATTGACCTGCAAAACTCTGCCAAAATATTATCACAAACAAAGGCCCCAGCATTATTAATTTCATGTATTTTAATTTAGGAAGGAAGTCAGCGCACAATCAGTCACTAGAGAAGTTATCAGATGATTCCATTGAGTTTAAAATTGTATGTGTGGAGCTGATTGCACACTCCTAAAGAAAACAGCTGATGTACAACCTTACTCTGGGGTCGGCTTGAAAAGGAGGGCAGAGATGGGGAGGGTCAGCAGTCATTTATTCACTATTAGTTATTGTGTGTTCTTTCAGCCCCTTGGCTTTTTGTACCCCCTGTTTCACTGAGCCTGCGAGTTCAGGATTTGTCTGATGCCTCAGCTGGCTTCTTCTCTGACAAACCTGCTAGGGGATTTGCTGGCTGTTTTCATAGGGCATGAACTACACTCAGAATCTGCCCTGTTTCTGTATCCATAAGGATTAAACTGCTCTCCAGTGCACACTGCCCCTGCCCACGGTCACCTCAAGGGGAGTACATAACCTGGAAACATCATGCAAGTCCACTAAAGGTCAGAAAAACCCAAAAAGTCCATCTGTGGGTATTCATAAAGATTAACTTCTCACAAGGCAGCAGGTTGTGGGCTCAGCAGTTGAGCATTGCCATGAAGTTGTGCTGGGAGAGGAACGTGATGACAAGTGGGACTGAAGTGGTGTGAAAGCAAATCGGATTTATCTACATTGTTAATTGCTGCCAATAAGTAAAAATTACTTCTTCCTTTTTTAACGGTATTAGTGCCTGGCTGAAAACTTTATGAGCAATTGCTCCTGGCTTTTTTTATGGGGGCTTCTGCAGTCACATTTTAGAGGCTGTTACTTAATATGATGTCACTGGGCCTGCAGGTGAGCAAAACACCCAAAAAACTTTTCCTTTGAAATGTTCTTGCAGCAGCTGTTTCAACACATGAATCATAACTTCTCTGCCTTGAGAACTGCAGCCATTTGAATAGCTTCAGTAAACAAAAGCACGGCATGGACGCAAATCCAGAATGAAGCACAAATGCTTCTATGAAATACCTGTCCCACAGATTCATACAAGTGATTATTTAGAATTTTTAATGTAATTTAATGGAGTTAACGCACTATATGGATACCCAAGAATCATACAACATACAACAACAGCAGCTGTTAGAGAAAGCTGATTTAGTAGAATCTGACCCTATTTTAAAGGCAAGGAAATAGACTGAGAAAGCACAAAACCATATGCAATAAAATTTGGTTTGGCAGAACCCAAACTACATTTCAGATCTTCCTCCACCCTCATCTAGCACATCTCCTTTAGACCATGTTACATTATTACTCAAACTGGACTTTGATAATTACTGTGCAAATGAACCTTTGAGAAAATAAATTGAGGAAATACCACATGTAAAGTGACTGCATAAACTGATTTTCTTGTTTCAAATAAATTACTACATTTCTGCATCTCACCCAAACTAGATCTCCCTCACTGGGTCCTCATTGCCCTTTGGGGCCACATTTATATAATGGGAGCAAAATGAGGACTAGATCTTTTAAAGTCTGGCTGCTTAGTTTTGGTTATAGAATCACAGAATCATTTAGGTTGGAAAAGACCTCTATGGTCATTGAGTCCAATCATTAACCCAGCACTACCAAGTCCACCATTAAACCATGTCCCTAAGTGCCACATCTACATGTGTTTTAAGTACCACCTTTTAAGGGATGGTGATTCCAACACTTCCCTGGGCATCCTGTTCCATTGCTTGACAATTCTTTCATTGAAGTAATTTTTCCTAATATCCAGCCTAAAGCTCCTCTGGTGCAACTTGAGGCCATTTCTTCTTGTCCTGGTACTTGTTACTCGTGAGAAGAGACAGATATCCAGCTCACTATGACCTCCTTTCAGGTAGTTGTAGAGAGTGATAAGGTTACCAGTTCCCTCAGCTGCTCCTCATCAGACTTGTGTTCCAGACTTTTCTTCACCAGCTTCGTTGCCCTTCTCTGCACTCATTCCAGCACCTCCATGTCCTTCTTGTTTAGTGAGGGACCCAAAACTGAACATAGGATTTGAGGTGTGACCTCACCATTGCCAAGTATAAGGGGAGCATCACTTCCCTAGTCCTGGTGACAACACTATTTCTGGTACAAGCCAGGAAAATTATTAATGGCATTTAAGAAAGTGTAACAGGATAGAAAAATCACCACAGGTTGTCCTGGCTTCTTAATGCAACCTCTGATGATAGAGTATGTTCAGCACTTCATGTTACTCTCAGAAAAACGACTGCAAATAAGCTTTAAAATGTAAACTGTGGAGAGGGGAAAAGGGCAAAAAGAGTTAAATCATGGGTTGAGAGAAGAAAACCAAGTCAGCTGTGGAGACAGACACAGAGGAAAAAAAGAAGAATCATCAACTGTGGAATATAAAGTGTAGTATCATGTTAAATAATGAGTATCAAAAGTGTGTGTACACATGTACATGTAAAAAATATAGAGAATTATATGTGTGGAGTTGGTTGTAAGTGAAAATAAGCTGTAGCTTCTTGCTGTGAAATCATGGAACAACCTTTTTACAACATACATTTGCAGAAGCAAAATACCAGCTGACTATCAAGTCATAACAAAACTGAAAATAATAATCTGAATTTAATTACATGGAAGTGGAGACATTTACATCTGGGCTTTGGCCCATGTATGATCAAATATAAAAGCCAATTTTGTTGCTATGCACTGGAAATGACTGCCCCTAAACTCCCTCATGGTAATTTCTACAGCCAAAACCTCTTTGTCACTCACTGTGCAGCATGCCCGAGCCACCATGGCTTCACCCAGCTAAATGCACATGAAGTCAGCAGACTTATTTCACTCTGTATTTTAAAGGCTGCTGTAGTCAACAGTGTGTAAACAATAGGGAAATTTCAGCCTGAGAGTGATAACAAACTGAAATGTTAAAATTGAATTTCAGTACTCATACCTTTTTACCTGCAGCATGAGGAACAAATCTTTCAGTTCTGGAAACAGCCATGAGATCCCTTTTCCTCAACATTTTCAGTTGGAATCTACAGGTGCCTTTTAGCATAATTTCACAATGCACAAGGCTCACACTGTCTCGTTTTCTGCCTGAAATCTGAAAAAAAAAAAAAAAGCCTCAACCAAATTTGGTAGACAAATTTGGTAAAAAGTCTCAAACCCAATTATGGTCACAGAAGGTTTGTATGTGTGGCTTGAGAAAAACCCCAACATATTGTCTCACTGACCAGAGACAGATTCTAGACTTTGCAGCAGCCTGCTCACAAGTCTCTGTATGTGATGGACAGTCCATCGGTGTGTACCCAGCCTTTTGGTGACTTGGCATGTCACAGAGGAAGAAAATAAAGCCTCATGAAAATAATAAAGTTATCTTGTAGAATTCTGCAATTCTGCTGCCAATTTTATTCCAATAATTCAATATAATTTAAATAATAGAGGATATAGGATATTTATAATAACTTAATGAATCCTTTAAAATGTAATATTTGTCATATAGTGCAGAACAAGGAATTACTCATTGAAATCAAGCATATATCATTGTAAAATATCCAAAGCACAAAATGATTTTTGTCTTTATGAATGTCTGTTCGATGTGATGGCATCCGTCCACAGGACAGCTTTTCCTAAGGAAATTTTTTCCTCTAGTGTGGTTTCTCAACAACTGCTTAAGGACTTTCCTTCTGTCTTACCACTCACCTCATTTTCCTAGCACCACTCACTTCACTTTTGGGGTCAGATTCTCAAGGGACTTTAGGCACCCTAATTCTTTTGAAGTGAAGAGTGGTTAGATGCCCAAATGCACCAGGTGTATCAGGGTCAGGGTCACTGCCTCTGCCTGAGCACAGCCCCTTTCAAGGTCATTGAAGTTACTGGCTGCCCCTGAGCTCCAGAGGTACCACCTCCACCCTGGAACCTGAGTGTCTTGCACGGGTGTGCTATACAGGAAGGGGAAGAGGCCACATGCTCCATAGATGAGCTGAATGTGGGCCCAAGGTTATGCCCTGTGTTGGGCATGCTTTGCCCCTCATCTGCAACCTGTTCCTGCCTCTCCATACATCCCATGAAGCCTGAGAATGCAGGATGAAAACTGGGCAAAGAGACAAATGGCATTGCAGTGGTGGTAGGCACAGAGCTTGTACTCCAGTCAGCTCCTAACAGAGCAGCTGCTGCAGTTTCACAAGCCAAATAACTCCAGTGGGAAGCAAAAGCCCAAACCCCTCAGTCTTTCCTGAGAGCTGAACTTCAAGGAGCCCAAAGGAAGGAAAGCACAAGCAGCTGGCCAGCCCTGCTCATGTCTACACCAGTTTGGCTCTGCACAAACTAGTCCCAAGCCAATTTACAGAGCAAGGCGGGGTCTATCCCTTGCTGCTTTGCTTTCAGACGACTTGTGAAATAATTCCTCTGGGATGATCACAGAGAGCAAATCAAAAACTCAGCCCTGAATCCTCCACTGCTGTGGGGCATTTCTGTTTCAATGAGCAAAGTCTATTGCTTAAATGCAGAATAGAAAATGGAGGGCTTCATAAAAAGTGTAAATCTTGGATAGAATGCTTTGCACATATCAGATTTAATTATTATTTATTTTGAATTAATGATCTCTGGAAAAAACCCAAACCAGAACAAAGAAACCCCGGCAAAATAAAACTGATAGCAAAGGGGGTTGTGATTTGGATGGGATGGGAGCTGGTGCACCAGAGAACAAGAATCTTCAAAATTGGCTATGAAAGAAAGAAGTTTATTTTGTTTGTTAAGGATTTTAATAGGTTAAAGTCGATGTATTTAGGTACTTAAAATAAAGAATAGTCATTAAAAAAAAAAGGAGCTGCAGAAAGTGCAGGTTGGTTGTATCAGGAAATGTGCACAGCGAATTACATTATTCTACAGGGAAAGTGAGACAAATACAACATACAGAAATATATAGAAACCACTTTTCCTATAGAGAATATTCCATGCCTTCCACAGCCTTGCCCTAATTAGAAAGTGTGTTATAATGAATATCAGTTGCAAAGCAAAAAGACAAATAAGGGGTTATAGTAATTTTCAAAGCCTAAGCTGATTTGTAGTTGAGAGGGAAAGATAGAAAGATACACTTTTTCAATGATGAAGGAAAAGGGTGCAAAGTTATGGGAAAGTTCATTATTGAGAAAAATGAAGTAAAGGATTCTTTGGTTTTACATAAAAGGTGGAATTTTCCCTGTTTAAAAATAAATTCTAAAATTCACAATAATTTCAGTGAAATCAGGTTTTCATTTCAGTCAATTCAGTGTATTGCATTTAACGGCCCTGCAGATGTACTGTGGAGAGTTCCTCCTTAAAGACGGGACTACAACAGTAAGAGCCAGACAGACAGTGTATTCATAATAATTTCTTTTCTTTTCTTTTCT
>VZTN01024184.1:356-28302 GCA_013400515.1 Erpornis zantholeuca
TTGCAGATGTGCTGTATATCACTATTATTTACTTCTGGGAGTACTTATTTAGACAAAGATACTCAGTGTTTAGAAAGGATAAAACCATTCAAAACACCTTTTTACTGTTTAACATACACAAGACCTGCAATTCACTAGAAACTGCCCTGAAATAAACATTATCATCTCTAGAAAAAAATATTTATATTAAGATTTTTAAGGAACAAATTAGAATGTGAAAAATTTCAGTCTTAGCATAAAGCAAAATCAGAAAGTTAGTTCCTTTCTAAACTAAAAATAAAATATTTATAATGCATCATGAATTCTTTCAAGTGTTTCCTTGAACGCCCAATGTAACATTGGAACTTTTTGCCTTGTTTTTAGTTGGAATGGGGTTTTATTGTTGTCACTGTAGGTTTTTTTTTATTTTGACCTTCATTGTGAAAGATTGTGCATTCCAAGTGCAGATATCACAGCTAGTGTTCTTTTTCTTTTTAGTCAGGTTAGTATATGCCAAATAATTGGGACCACAGGAGCTGACCCTGGAATATTCCCTAAACAGTTAGCTGAGAAGAATGGGATTGTTCTTCAAGCTCCTTTCTGCTTCTTAGCTGGAAAATTTTCTGTGGTTATTAAAAACAAGATAAATTAGACCATTTAAAACTCCAAATTGCTGCAGTTAGATTAGAAGTAGGAAACTGACCTTCAGCTTTGTTCCATTGCTACACTGCCCTGTGCAATGGAAACACATTCATAGAACAGTTCCAGACAGTCTGTGCCTCTTGGATGAACCCAGTGCATCCTGGTCCCAATCCTGTCCCTCCCTTTGCAGCTCTGTCCTTGCAGAAAGTGCTGCTCTGTCCATTTTACATGCTTTTGGAGTGAGCAGTGCTGAACCCCCAATATAATGGCTTGACTGTGTGCAGATGTGTGTCTGTGCATCCCAAAAAGGACTCAGAGAATCAGGACCACTAGTGACTTGCTTGCAGAAAGCTTTATCTTGCTTTCACCTATTGCTCTTGAACATTTATATTCTGCATGTAATTTATCCCTAGAATCTTAAACAGTATTTGGAGTTTGTTGAACCACAAGCTTGGGTTTGTTTTGTTGTTTTGTTTTTTAATACTATTCTTCATGGCAAAAAAATGTTGGGATGCAGGTGGTACCACAGTGGGGTACTCAGCAATACTAAGTGCATAAAAAATTATCAAAGAGCACTGGGAACCCAAAATAGATACCAGAGTTCCTCTGGTTAAAAACCTAAACTTATAGGCATGCACAACATTATGGGATTACAAGTCATGCCCTAAAAGGAAAATCAAGAAATAATTCAATTCAAACCCAGTGCTTGTATCTAATTCACATTGCACTTCCTTATAAAAAGAAAGCACTTTCAAGGAGAAAGGCAAGGCAAGAGGGAAATATTGTTCTTTTCAATACCAACAAATGGCAACTCTAAAATAAATTGTTGCTTGTATAGACACTTTTTTTCTACATGTAATATTAGTGGTAACCACACTGGCAATTGTTTTTAAGTGACAGATTCAGGGTGACTTCATTGTTTTACAGAGGCATTTTTCCACATGACTGGTAATGCCACTATATAAATTCTTGATTGCATTTCCTTGCTTTTTGACATTGCATTCTGCATTTGTCATTTGTATGCATACATATGTAAACAGCTTCATGGCAAATTCTATTTTCTGACTCACCTTGAGTGACCCATAATGTATGTGATTGCAGAATATAGTAAAAGGCATATGAATTTAATATGGCCACTTGTCCTAGAAATTATTACAGTCTTTAGAGAAAAAAAGGTAGGAGGGAATATAAGAGTTTGGAGTTGATATGAAAATATGTGAAGAAGGCACCAAAAAGATGAATAATAAGACACATTACACTCTGAAAAAGGCACAGTGTTATTCTAATAGAATGGGCAAATATTTTCCCTTTTCCTGTAGATAAATGAACTCTTATATTATGTGCTTACTTCCAATGACAGCTTTGAATTCTCAAGGGACAAGAAGCTGTGGAGCACCAGAATGCTCTTTCCATGAAATACCATAGCTGTGGTCCACCACATGCTTATGTGGTCATTTGCACTTGCATAAAAGCAGAGTAAAAAACTGTGTAATCACAGGCCAGCAGAGGTCCAGGTGCCACAAGCCAGTGGTGAGAGGAAAAACCAACTATCGAGAAGGTTCCTGCTTGAAATGTGGTCTGGGAGGAACATGTCTTGGTGTACAGCCTCTGACACAGATGCTTTCTCGACTGTTCCTAGGTGCCTCTTCTGGTTGCTGACTACAGAGGTGATGATTTCTTAGGCAAATTATACCTTGAAACACTCAGAGAATCCTGGACAGTTGTCTGTCCTTTGTGGCAAAATTATCCAGCATTGATTGTGACTTAATAACCACTTATACTTTGGATTGGGAATTTTCTGTTTTAAAAATACACTGCTTTATATGTGCTTCTAGAAAATGTAACAACTTCAGTGGAAACAGTTTTCTTCTTTTTTGCCCTTGAAGTTATCAAAAAGCCAGCAAGGAATAAGCTATGTCTTTCTGTGCCCAACACCACACACTGTGACTTCCCTCCTCACTAAGTTTTTTATCTGACTGTTTCCATGTAATTCATTTTACAAGCCTATGATTTATTTATTTGTTTCCATTTGAAGATACATCTACAAGGGTGTGTCCACTTGGCAAGATGAGAGACTTTTCTTTTGAAAACAGCAGGATCAAAATCAGAAAGGTTAGCAAGATCAGAACTTGATCTTAGAAGGCATATCTTTGTTCATGAGATACATCTGAGATTTTTAGAGGTATAACTGCGACACTCGGAAATTAACAATGAATGAGGTTTATCCTATTTTTCAGACTTCCTCCATCCAGCATTGAATCTTCTATAAAATAGATTGAAATGGGAAGAGGAACAGTGAATCATGCTCATTTTTCATTTTTCTTGTGTAAAATTCAGAATTTTAAATTACACATTCCAGAAAAATATTGAGATTCAATTTTGAGTGAAATCTCATTATATTATTTCTCGTTTTTTTTTTTTACCAGAGCAAGGGTGAAAAAACCCAAGGAAAAATAAACAAATAAAAAACCAAACAAATATGCAGAGGTGCCTGAAAAGGCTGCCACCGCTACCATCCCCCCAAAAAACAATCCCACCATCAAGAACAGCAATACCATCCATGGCAATATCTGGATAGCACATCCTGGGTAGTGAATCTGATGCCTTAGGTTTTAACCTTTATATTTTCCAAACCCTGTACTGCTAGTGTAACTCTGAAGTTTTCTGTAGCTTGTTAAGTGCTGCTCTCTCATGCTAAGATAGACATAACAAAGCCTCTCNCCCCACAAAATTTCCCACTGCGGCAAACTGGATAAAGAAGCAACTGCTTATACACATTATCACCAGTCAGAAAAAGATCACCCCAAGTTATGGGACAGATGGCATCTGTTACCACCAAACCCCTCCTGAATATGCCTTCACAGATACTTGGAATTTAGACTGTGAGTTAAGCCACCACAGCTGGGATTGAGATTACATAAGGGTGATACTGTTGTCTGAGACCTTGGGGGAGGTTGACAAAGTTGGGGAGAAGAATGTATCACTGATAGTGGACATAAAGAATGATGGGCCACACAAAAATAGCAACTGTGCTGAAATCAGCTTGTACTGGGTAAAAGGTAATTCCAGCAGGCGGAGATCACAACCCACCAACTCAAAAAACCCACTGACTCAAAAGAAGAGAACAAATGACCACGTGACCAATTAGCATTAGAAGCAAGGGAATCATTTAACCAATAAAAGAACTGTGTAGGCAATGAGCATTCCTTTGTTTGCTAAAACGTATAAATACTGAAAAGATTGACTTCTGGAGCCCCATCACTGAGAAGAGCAGGGTCAAGAAGAACCAACAGACAATCCTCCCTCTCCCTTTCCTTCTCCCTCTCCTTCTCTCTGTCCCTCTCTCCCCTTCCCTCCTTGCCTTTCCCTCCCTCCTTCTCCCTCCATCTCTCTCATTTTCTCCCCATCCCTCATCTTTTCTCTTTCTTTCTACCTCTCTACCTCACGTTTACTTTTAAATAAAATCCATATTATTGACTTTGGCATGTGGACATGTTTGTGCCTTAATTTGGACAGAGGTATCTCTCAGTAACAAATCATAACACTCACACTGTGCAATCATGCATCAGTAAGAAAATGAATGGGACCTAGTCCTGCTCTGGTTTTATAGCAATCCACAAGACTGGTCCTTTTGTGAACCAGCCAGCACACTGAAGCCAAACCTGAGTGAGTGAGATAAGAAGATACAAGGGAAAGGAGGAACTTCATTTTTTATTTTCTAGTTAATTGGCTATATAGTATCTCCTGTCAGAGACCTGCTGGACACACACAACTCAATTGTACCAGCTGCTCAAAGCCACAAGTCTATAAAGGCTTCATTTAAGAAAAGGGTAAATTATCTTGCAATGGCTGGGGAGCTACAGATATTAATTCATCTGTTACACTGATCCTTGATCAGTGAACATTTCCTAACCATAAATGTAAATTTGTGACACTGGAATCATTTTGGGTGTTTAACACATATAAATGCCTGACTTTCTTTAGTTATTGGAATTGTCTCCTTGATTCTGAGCTCCTTTGAGCTGAGTTACCTGATTTATATTATTTTCTATTTGTGTTTTCTAAAGCTTCTATGGTAGGAAAAAAAAAAGAGATGGAAGATAAGAGACATCTAATAAGATGCGATTGGTCTCTTCTTTCATGCATCCTCTCAGTGCTTATCTTTTATATCAAATTTCAGAAAACAGAGCTGGAACATGTCTGTGTGGAGAATGAGTAGAAGCATTATGAAGCTAATGGCTGTATCTGTCTTTAACTGAGGTACAAGGGCACAGCTCCAACGGCGCTGTCCTGCCTTGCTCTTGTGAAGACATTTATTATGCGTCAGATATACTATAGATCAAATCAGTAAGATATCTTTGGGGCACATTAATGCATCTTCCTCTCTTGTTTTTTCAGATTTGGTTTGTTTGCTGTAGATGCTGTTTGTTACAAGGTGCAAACATCTCATTAGGTTTACTCCATATGATTATTTTAGTGTCTTCATCATTGTCCTAATAATTGGTCCAATCTGATTATTTGCACTAGCAACCGTTGAGTTTACATCTGTTCTTAAACAAAAAATATGAGGACGGGGAGAAAAAAAAGCAGTCATGTAAGAATCATTTTCTGAGCACCTTGCTGATTCCTATTGGTAAACACATAAAGCACCAGCTAACTACAGAAATGCCATATCAACCTTTTTGAGACATTGACAGAATTACATTAAGACTTTTTATTTTTTTCAAATTATTTTATATTTTCACTAGTCTACATCACGTGTATATATGGTATCAGGAGTAATAGATGAGTTTATGAACATAATTGGATGCACCTTTTAGTAACTGGGGAAAAGCATATAGTAAATATAAGATACAAATATTTCATGATACACTGCTGTGACAATGTGTCTTCTTGTCCAATTAGCATAGGAATGGCATTCCTGTCTATTCTAGCTCATGGGGAAAGAGTGACTGTCAGCAAAAGGTAAACTGTGACTAATCTCAGTTTGAAAATAGCCTGCATATATTCTAGATGGAAATCAGTAAACTAACCTCTTTGCTTTTGCTAAAAATATGATTCCATATTATTGAACCTTAAATATGCCTACATTTTTCATTTGGAATAGACATATATCTGCCAGTAAAAACACTCCAAGTTTGCATTTTACATGCATAAAAGCTTTGTACTGGAATTCATATCCCAGTGTGACATTCATTCTTCCCACCATACAAAGAACTATATAGGTGGGTTGCAGGTTTGGATTTTGCAGGGTTTTTTTGGCTTTAGCCTCTCCTAAAAAATATATCCAAAATATTATGACTGATAAGCAACTGCTAAGTCTGATGAAAAATCTCAGTTTATTCTGTTTGACTTCCCTTAATCAAAAACAGAGAGCATTGAACAATCCACACTTGCAAACACTGGCAGGGCACCTAGAAATTATTCCACCCTACCTGGCCGTAGGTTGAGTGTTAGAAAAAGTGTACAACCACTCTGTGCTCCTGCGTGTAGACTGCACAGTAGGCAAGTATATGAGCTGCTTCTTACCAGGAATCCACAGCTCACAGGACACCCTCTCTAGAAAATGCAGCTTGGATAAACAGGAGACCACACCAGAGCTACCTCATTTTGTAATCATAATGAATACAGGCAGGCAGAATGTAGCTGACAGACTCTGTGAGGAATGACTTGCATGTGTCCCCTTCCATCTCTTCAGACATCTGAATTTTATATACAGTGTTATGAGACACTGTTTTCCTCAGTGATTGGCAGTGGAAAGGCCATGGAAATATTCAGGCTTACTTTTGTTAGATAGGGCTATACATGGAGGTAAGCATATGGTTATAATTATTTTTACTGGGCTTCACACATCTTTCTTCAAGTTGGAGGTTATTTTGGTGAGGGAGAGAAGTAGCCTTTTTTAATCCACCTTAAAATGATGCTTAATACATGTCCTAAGGAGGTGAGACACTGAAATGCTGCAGACATGGGTAGACAGGTCATTGGGTGATATTGGTGTTCTGTCAAAACCAATTCCGAAATGAGGAACAAGAACATTCAAGAGTTTTTAAATCAGCCCCCCTGAGCAAACTTATACTCCAAGCCCCAGAAGCACTAACCTTATACCTGAGTTTCATATTTCCCTAAGCAGCTGTTCCTGAAGGGATAACATAGACAAACCTCAATGCCAACTGGAGGATTTTGTGTTAGGTTTATGGCCAGACTCGATGATCTGAAAAGACTTTTAATTGATTCTATGATTCTTTAAAATATTTAAGGACTCTTGCTAAGCCTGGACATACTACAGTAAAAATATATTTCTCGTGGAAAGTATCAGTGAAGAAGATATTAAGGGCTACAGCTGCTTCTTCTGTAATATATTACTGCAATAAGCAGAACTGCCCGAGGGCCACAGTAAGTTTGGGGTTTCTTTTATAGGTTTAGCAAGTCATAGATATACTGGCATGATCATCCCAATTCCTGTCCTTTATTTGACCCATCTGAATAGGAGAGGAAGGATCCTTAAAAAAATTTTATACAAATCCAAGCTGCAAGTGTGCTGCAGAGGTAGCAATTTTCTTTTTTGGAACCTCCCCTTACAAGAACAAAAATGAGCTGGTAAAGCTATAGATCTGATTTCTATTCGTCACTGGAAATAGACTGCATTTCAAAGGGGAACATGTAAGAGGAGTCCCTAAGAAAGCTCTGTGGAGTCACAATCTATCAAAACACTTCAAATATGAAGAAGTGCCTTCCAGAAGAGAAGAACAAGCTCCATTTCTACATTTCGTAGATGAAGTGCTTATTATTTGGCTGAAATGTCTTTTTATTTCACTGATTCTTTTGTATGCTCTAGCATATTATGAAGCAACACAAAAACCCCAAACCAAATCAAACAAAAAGTAATCTTATCCATAATAAAAAAAAATCTAATATAAAAACCCAACTGACTTCTTCCCTTTATTTAGCTGGTAAGTATAAAAGCCATACTTTGAAACATCAAAATCCTTCCCCACGTGGTTCAGGTGGTTGACTGCTGTATACTTATACTTTGTTGTGCTCAGGTAGCAAACTGAGTCTCTCCCTGTAGGCGTGCACGAACTAAAAGAGAGGAAGAATGTTCTCTCCCTTGGCTCTATTGTCAAAGACCTCCTGCAATGTGCCAACATGTCATGCAATGCAGAGTTGTAAATTCACTTGTAAATTGCCTTGGTGGCATTGCCCAGGTGCTGGCAGTGGTGGGCTTCAGACGTGACCTCCGTGAGCAGACCAGGCTGCCCTGTGCCAGTTCCAGATGGATCCACTGCAATCCCCAAGCCAAAGTGGTAGTGCCACTGTGGAAGTGTGTTTAAAAAAGGGCAGAAAATGCTGGGGAGAGAGAGGGACAGAGAAAAGCAGAGCAAGAGAATAGAGAGGACACCGAGTTTTAGGGTGTTGACACTCCACTCCCCCAAAGGGAATGTGACCCATTGAGGACCAACCTGAAGCACAAGAAAATGAGAGGCCAGACAAGCTAAACCGCTATGCCTTGACCACAAATTTCCACATCTCCCTGAAGGGAAGGAGTGTAACCTGAGGTGTCAACAAAGTAGTGAGGAGAGGTATCTGCAGTGGAGGAGTAAAGCTGAGCCTGGGAGTGAAGCTGAGGAAACCCACATCAACTGAAAGGTGTGGAAAGGTCTTTTCACTGTGTGTAAATGTTTGTTTCTCATCTGGTTTTCTGTTGTATCCCAATATTGTAATCAGTAATTTGTTGTGGAGATCCCAGTGCACTGTTTAGTAATCATCAGTTCCCCAGCACACATAACGTTTTAGAAGGTGAGAGGGGTTTGAGTACAGAGGTGCACCTCTGTCTTTTTCATGTGCATGTTTCAAAACAGAACAAAACCTGTTCCCATGAGGAATTTCCTAGAACATCTTTTCTTTCCATTTCAATAAGACAAAGCAAAGACATTACTTACAACATACAGTAATCTATAATATTAAGAGTTATCAGTGCATTAAAAGTAGTTTAAACAATTGTCTTTAGTTGTCAAGATTTATGAGAAGACACTGAAGGTGGGGAGAATTACACAATGGGAGCAAAAGCAAAACACTCTGACTCCATAAAATCAGGAAACCCTGAAAGAACATTTTGTCTGTAAAGCATTTAGGATCTTGATTAAAGCCATTGTTTACAGCCGAGCAAAGACACTATTACATCAGCAAGGCTAGTTTCACTATCAGGCTTATCAGCACAATACAGCAAGCAGGGACATTTTAAAAGGTCTCTTCAGTTATGCCCTAAAGTGATTTCAGTATATATTCTTTAAAATTTGATCAAGAATGTATAAAAATAAACCCCTGTATTTCATGCTGATGTGTTCCAGTGCATTACTACCAGACTTTAACCATGAAAGGAATAGCCCTTTTGTGCAAAGGGAATAGCTAGAAGAAGAATCAGGGAATAATAAAAGAAGATTGAGGAAACAGTTATGAAATATTGACTTTATCCAGCAGATATGAATGCTGCTTAGGTCTAGACATTAGCACTGCTCTTCTTTCTGCTGCCCATTAAAAATTATCCTAGGTGGTGATTAGACAGACTATGGTTGCTCCCTCCTTGAAACCCTCCACTGGCTCTTCAGCAAATCATCTTGAAGACTCTCGTCCTTGCTTCAAGGTCCTGTGGTGAAATTTAGGTTTCAATTAACAAATCATGTCTGTTTCTGCCTTCAGGAACACCTACCTTGTGTGTGAATTAGTAAATCTTCAATAGAAATCTCTCAAACTGTTTGAACTGGACACCCTTCTGAATGACCAATATTTATACTTTCCTTCTAGACTTAAAACTACTTGAAGCCCAAGGATGGATTATCTTGGAGAATATTTGTATTACTGCTGAGTGACTAGGTCTCACATTTATAGTTGTTTGGCATTTTCCCCCCAGAATTTAAAAAAAAAAAGCCTAAAGGAGAAATCTAGGATTGTAGGTTAATATAGATTCATTTTGTCTTTTTTTTTCTCTGAATCAAACATGCAAGAAGAAAGTTCAAAAGAGAAAAAATGCTAATTAGAGTTTGATTTTATCCTTTTTAATTAGAAAGTGAAATTTCTCACCAAAATGTGGGGTTTGAATAGAGGATAAGTCTATCCCAGGGATGCTTCTGAAGGAGTTTTAAGAACAAGTCCAACCATGTCAGTGCAATGCTCCTTCTTCAGGGTTTAAATAACTTGTAAAGCTAATTATCTGTGTACATGTAACTTTCACTGCAAGACCTAACAGTGACACTGCTGTTGCTGTGAACAATATATTTCAGCTATACTTGGAAAGTCTAGATATGTTGCTTTTAAAATCCTATGAAATTAAATGCTTACATGTTTGAGAGTTTGTGTCAATTCAATTGAAAACTTTCACTAAAACACTAAATAAAATTTTGTCAAGTCCAAAACTCCATTTCAAAATTAATAACCTGTACATCAGAATGGATGTCTATGTTTTTTCTTTGTGCAAGAAAGATTCCACCCAGTTATCCTTCCTAATCTTGAAGAAAATGCTTTATATTGGCTTTTCATTATTTTAGTTCATGATTTTCTGATGCCTGCACGCAAATAATGGACATACCTGCAATATCAGCAGTACATATATCTCATTCTAATCAGAAAAAATAAAGAGGGGAATTTTTCTTCATTAGCTCAGCATAAGTGGAATGCTTTGATTCTATCCATCAGTATAGATCTGTATACAAGATTCTGATGGACTTAAATCAATATATTTTCACTTGGTAGAAATATTTATCCAACTTTAAAGTATCACATTATCATCAAGGACAGACAAGTAGACATGAGAAAACAATTCATGGATCACCACTCTTTTAACTCATGTGCTCTGCTAATTGTTATAAAGTTTAAAACAGCATAAAAAACAAGTATCAGACTCACTAATGAATCAACATGGAACTGTTTCCAAATATAGCATAGAATTAATTATTGTTAATATGCAAGGGGTATAGGGTAAAATGACTTGATTTAAAGTGAGAAGAGTGATAGCTGACAGGATAATCTAGAAACTGAAAGCTTTGTATTTCTGTCAAGAGAAGAGCAGATGCATTCATCTTCCAGACAAAAACCTTAACTACTTGAAGTAAAGGACGACATTGTTAATACCTGCTTCACATTCTAGACAGAATCACTCTAAATGCAATTATCTGAAAATTGTAACAAATATATTACTGATGGCTGATTAACTGCTTATTAACTGTATCTGTAACATCACAGGATGCAGAAAATGAAGTAGAAATCAAGGGATGACCAATTAAATAATCCACCAGTTTTATTAAACTATTATTTGGAAGTCAGAAATAAGGTCTTGTTCTTTTTTTCACGTTTATGATATTAAGCCTACATGTAGGTATAATAGTGATTTTCCCTTGTTTTTTATTAATCTGCTTCAGTTTTGACATAATTGCAACAAAAATGCATGCTATTAGTCATTGTCTCATATTTTCCTGTAATAATAGCTTGAAATGTTTTAAGAGTAAAAACACCTTCAAAGTATAAAGGATAAAGCTGTTTATGTAGGGGTCTAATGTGTTCCCAGTTTATGAAATTGACATAACTTAATTGTTTTGTGTTTGTCTGGTGAATTGAATCTCACCATCACTTTAATTTTCTCTCCTTTTAGTGTTTGCTCATTAGAAGAGAGCAACAAACATTATTTACTGATTCAGAAATGAGACAGTAACTAGGCAGTAATACTGGACAGATATTCTTTATATAAAGGTCCTAAATGTAAATAATGACAGTTACCCCTACCCACTCACTTCTCCGTAGTTAATGTTCTTATGGATTACTCTAGAGAGTGAAATCACAGGCAATTTCATGGAGACCTAAAGGACTAATACATGGATTATTTTCCCTGATGCCTTAGGTTTTAACTTTTACATTTTTCAAATTCTGTACTGCTAGTTAAATAGTTAAATAACTGTAGCCTGTTAAATGCTGTTCTCTTATGCTGTTCTCTGTGCAAAGACAGACATAACAAAACCTCTAACTTGCCCTCCAAGGACATCCTGAAACAAGAACTGTAAACCATCATCTTGGGAAGAGGGGGGCAGGCTGGGGGAAATCACATCCTTGGCTGGGTTCTGGTTGGTGAATTGATATTGTTATAAAAGTGTGAAGCACCTGTGACCGGCGTCCATTTTTGGACCCTGAAGTGTGCACCTGAAGGCCTTTCAAATAAATACCACCTTTATTCCTTTATTCCTGTCTAGTCTCTATTTCTAGGTAGCCAATTTAAAGCATCAGTTCTCTGGCACCACCAGAAGGGACGATGAGGCTTCCAAAAATCTCCTGTGACTCAGAAGGATCCAGCTCAGCTTCTCCCCCTCCTTGCTGGCACCCGGGGGGTGCAGCTACTGCAGTCCAGGAGGCAAAGGAGCCCCAAGAGCCCGGAAGAGAAAAAACTCCAGATTCAGCACAGGGACACGTGAGTAAAGGTGGCATTTTTGTTAAGAGATCTCTTGCAGTTTGTTTGGGACTCAGCAGAGTCCAGGAGGGTCCTGACCACGGTTGAGACCCCCCTTTGTTTGCTAGAGGCTTGTGAAAGCTTCTTGGGGAACTCGTGAGAGTTCCAGGAAATTCCCTCTGTTAGTTTGGTGCTGCCTCGTGAGAGGCTAGTATAGGAGCCAACACCCTTTGGTACATGGCCAAGTTGTGCTGGCTTTGGGGCTTGGAACTTGCTTCCAGCCACTGTTCGAATCCTGTGGGTTGCGAGTTCTATTCCTACTTCTGCTAGTTTTCTTTCTTTGCTTATTACTGTGTGTTAGATCGCTTTGTTTATCTTTGTGAATTTTCTGTTGATGAGCACAAAACCATGGGTGGTAATGTTTCTCATATAAATAGTGAAATGCCACAAGACAGCCCTTTGAGACTTGTCCTCAAAAAATGGAAAAAACTAACCGGAGAAGATACAACACTTAGAAAATCAGAATTAATTCAGCTTTCGACAATTGTTTGTCCAACTTATATGTTGGCAAACCAAAAGCAGTGGCCTCAATCTGGTACTCTAGATGAAGAATTAATATCGAGTTTAATATCAATACTCAAAGACCAGTACCGTTTGTTAGACACTGAGTATGCAAGACTGTTTTTTATTGTAGCCTGGTTACAGGAAGCTAAAAAGCAGCATGTACGGGTTTTAAAGAAAAAGGAGAAAAAAGATAAGAAGTTTGTGGCAGAGCCAATAAAGGGAGAGGACACAGAGACAGATTTAATAGCTCCTTCTT
The DNA here is from genome assembly GCA_013400515.1 of Erpornis zantholeuca. Classification (NCBI taxonomy): domain Eukaryota; kingdom Metazoa; phylum Chordata; class Aves; order Passeriformes; family Timaliidae; genus Erpornis; species Erpornis zantholeuca. The sequence goes on from VZTN01024184.1 coordinate 13,229, forward strand.
TGAGAGCGGGACCCCCACCAGCCCCAGTCCCCTAGTAATCAAAAACCCATTCAAAGTTAACCAGACAAAAGATGTTATGAAACTGTAAACTTAATCAACTGAAAGCATAAACAAGGACAGTTCTTTTTGTTCTGTCACCAATTCTGAAAAAATGGCTCATCATCAATGGGGAGATACAGACATTATTCAGAAATGTGCAGTCTATACCAGAGACTGATAGCTTTCTTGATATTAAAAAGAGAGACAACATATCCTTATACAAAACTGCTACTTAGAGCTTAAAAAATGAAAATAACCCTATTTATATCACTTAGGTATGCATTAAAGCAAAAAGCTTATTTCTAGTCATTTCTTCAAAAGAGATATTGTGGTGAATATTATGAGAGATTTTTGGAAGAAACAGTCCTATTTCTTTACAGATTAGCTTTTGAAAATCTTTTATGGGTATATAGACACTTCTGAAAGCACATGTCTGCTTTGTGACACATGCTGTATATATAAATTATTGAGGACATTTTCACTGACAGGTGACTAGGAACAGTTGTCCCTTTACTCCCTTGCAGGTTTAATTTAACTCATCACACATACACGCACATGCAAGGCGTGAGCAGTTTTCTCACACAGAGACAATCATGTGCTCTTTACTTGAAATAGTCCCATAATTAACTTCTACATACCTACACGGGACTATTAACTTTTCCTTGATATCACAGACTATGCTGAAGGGCTTGGTTCGCTCGTATGGTTTGGGGTTTTGTTCCCCTGAGCCCCTGGCACTTTATAGACTCCCCCTGCTCCTGGCATCATGCCTGTGTAAAGACAAGCTGCTCTAGCTACTGCATGTCTCTGAAGCCACAGATGTTCTTTTTTTACCTCTGTGACCAGAGAAATCAGTTTCCAAATGAGATGCAATCCTTAATGGGAATTGTGGACATCAGTAAGGAATCACGATTTGGTAATAGAATTTTCTGTTAGAAGAAATATTTACAGGAATAACATAAGTCATATCATATCAGACCAAAGAAGCAGTTATCCCAGTTTTTGGTACCTGACATAGCCAATAACAGATGTCTAGTCATCACTGCAAAGGCACTCCTTAAGATATACATTAAATCTATAGTGGTTAGGGACACCATGTAGAAAGGTAATTCTCTTGTGTAGCTGTTACTGGTTTTTTTCCTTCATGAATGTGACACTCAGTTACTTACATTCAGAGTATGTCTAATTTCCTGTGGCAGAGAATTCCATGGATAGCTACACCTGAAGAAGTATCTCCTTTTTTTTTCTGTTTAGAACTTGAGACATACTTGTCTCATCTGATGCTCCCTACATCTTGTATTAGAAGAGACAGTAAACAATCTTTCCCTATTTACCTTCTCCCTGACACTCCTGACATTCTGCCATATCCACCTTAGATCTTTTCTCTTCCAGGTCAGACTGCTGTATTTAAACACCCTTCTTACAAAAGCCATGTCATACCTTTGATCATCCTTGTTACCCTTAGTGTAACTTTTCTTGTTGTAATATCTCTTTTCCTACAGGAAGGAACCAGAACCTTTCAAAAATATCTAAGATTTGTTCTCATTTTTATCCTGGGAGGTCAGGAGATTTGAGCACTATCATCCATTAGAAGGGATTATATTTCTATCCCCTAGTATACCGAGCCTGTCACTCTAGTGTGAGATACAGTAAGGCATGTTCTCAAGTAAGAGTCCTGTCTCAGCAAAGACTTTCAAATTTGTTAGCAGAATTTCCCAGGTTGCTCTCTAAAATCCTTCAAGTGTTTAGTGTGTATATATATCTGCATTACTGCCTTGATTTCTTCAACAGGTTTTAATCACCTGTGTTCTTGGAGCTTGCTTCATCAGGAGTTTATGGTTTGAACTTCATGACCAGTGGTTGAAGATTCCCTCATGTATTTGAAGGCATTTCCCTCACCTATGTGATTTCAATCCTGAAGGGCTATTCAATAAATCTAAGGAAAGGAGGTGCAGACATTTCATTTTGTCACTTAAGCCACATTAGTTTAATCTTTCCCTTTGCAAATATACACGGACATACAAAGAACAAAATTTCCTATGAGCACAAAATATGGGCTGTATGATCTGCACTAGCAACCTTGAAAGGCTCTTCAAAAAGCTCATTCAAAATTCCTTTTTGGATAAAATCATGATCTTTTCGCAAGACTAATCTGTGAAAGACTCAATTTATGTAAGAGGTACATAATGCACACACAGGCTCCCAGGTACAAAAGTGCTGTCCATCACAACTCTCTTCCAGAAAGGGGCAGAAAAGCTGAGCCATCTAGCAGGATGGTCTAGATTTCCATTGCTTGTCTCAAATAAGCTAACTTCAGGATGAGGCAGACACACTGTCAGGACACTCTCTCACACCTTCCCCAGAGCTGGGACTATAACTGGCTCATTTGCACAATGCCAGTCCTTGTGCACCAATGGCTCCACGAGCTTGTCCTGGGATAGCTACAATCCTCCACAAACAAGCTGTGCAGTCACAATGCAAGAACATATGCCCACACACAATCTGCACCCTGCTGAGTGGGCAAATAAATAGCAAACATAACAAATAAATAACACAGTGCAAATTTCTGTGCAAAATAATTACATAGAAATATTCAAGAGAAAATGATAGAATCATAATAAAGAAGGGAAGAGAAAGCAGTACCTTCTAGGACACATTATATCTCTTTTCTGCATAACTATTAACTCCCTCTGGAAATCAAATTTGTGTCTGAAGAAAGTAAAATTTCAAATTTGTTCATAAACAAAACCACTGTGGAATTGTTGGGGTGTCGTGACATGGAAGAGTCTTCCTCTGAGAAGTGGTTTTAAGACAAATATTATTCTATAACTGAATGATTTTCATTTTGTTAGATCAAGGTAGCTCCTCCTGATTTCTCAGCAGTTTTGCTATTACTTCTTTTCCACAAGGAAGCAGCCAGCAACAGTAACGTTCAGAACAGCCTTAGAAAGTGTTTATATGGAAATCTTGGTACCACTGTGGTACTGAGGCTGTTGTATACAGCAGAACAAGGCAAGACTAAGCAGAGGTTCCCTTTCAACCACAAAAACCTGGTTATTCCACAGGGAAGTTTTGTTATGTTTTCTAAGCTTGGAAGTATTTTTTCCTGGAAAAATATTAGTAATAGTAACACTAATACTATTATTACTTCTAATAATCATGCATTAGAAGAATATCATTCAGTATGTAATTACTTTAATGGAAAACAAATACATTCATATTCAAATATATTTGCATTCTCTATTCATGTATTTGGAGTAATCTTAAATACCGTAAATGGAGTTTGTGAGGAAACATAAATTCAACATTAATTCCACTCTTCTCATGCAGTTTATGCTGTTTGCCTTGTTTTCTCACTTTTTTCACTGACAATTAGTGTAATGCCCCGGAGATTTTCCTACTAAGTGCATATGAAAGCTGGCAAGGATGAAAGGACTTAAAAAACATTAATGTAATATATGTTACTTAATATAAACCCCCCCCCCACTATCTATGAAATATAAGTTATTTTATGAGATCTGATTTCTCTTACAATGAACTCAAAATTATGGCAATACACAAGGTGTTTCAGAACAGATGAGGAGTGTGGGTAAGAAGAAGGGGAATAAATTAATAAAATACTTCAAATCTTTGCATCTAAATGAAAAATTTATATTTTAAATTTCCATTCTTTTTCATTCCATCACTCTTACAAATATAATTAATCTACTAATTTTTCCTACTGATGGAAGTTTTATTGTTAGAGCTTTAAGCATATTTAACCACTAAGATAATATGTGACCCTCTAAAAGCAGAGCTACAGGGTCTCAGTAAATAGAAGCCTCAGTAATGGCCTCTTTACAGTGAAAAAATTCTGAGAGAAACTGTGGTTAAAAGTCTTGATTATGATTTTATTTATTGTTATTTTTAGGGGTGTATTTCTAGATTTTTCTCAGTAGTTGCACCTTAAGGTGGGTATAAATATTTATTTATGAAACTAGCAAATAGTATGAAAAATACTTATTTGCAGAAGCAACATTCTGTCATTTATACTTTTTTTCCCTGTGTGAGCAATTTTGTAAATGTGATGTTCTGAAATTCAAATTCCAAGTTTATTATATATTAAAACAAAATTTCTCCAAGGGTGGTTGTATATGTATGAAATTTCCTTATACTCTCAGCACATTTTCTGTACTCCTGCCCATCTTTTCAGATCTGAACTCATCTCCCAGTAGACTCCATTGCTACTTCTCTCTGATCTTAATTTTGATTTGGAGAGGTGGCATGAAGCATATGTTTCCCAGCTGGATATTCTGTGGGGGAATTTTTATCTGTTCATTGCATTCAGTTCCAAAGGACATTAAGGTCCCACGAAGGAAAAGATCATCATGAGAAACTATCTGGCTTTCCTTTTCTCATTTTTAGCAGCAGAATCAGAATGTTACTTACTTAAAAAGCTTTAACTAGTGTCAAGCCAAAACTAATTTTTTTCTTTTTCTGGATCTGATCCAGAGAAAGTCACAGATTCATATAAATATGATTTTCAGAATATTGGAAAAAGAAAAAGAATATAGGAAGAAGTGCTTCAGCTAAAATACACATTTCCTGCTATAGGAAAAAAATGTTTCTCTGACAAAAATAAGCATATTTTTGAAAGACACATGGAAAGAAAATTTTTATGTTGTATCACATCAGTGAAGAAAATAATATATTGGCAATTTGTTTGCCTTTCATATATAATACATTTGGAAGAATATTAAAGGATAAGCCAGTAAACCTCAGTAGAAATTTTCTTCTCTTCATTAATTTTGTTTGTAAGATGTTGTAGACAAAAATTTTCATTAATTTTCTTGTTACAGTTATTTTCATAAAATCAATAGAAAACTTACATAATAATAAATGGGAATTGCCTCCTGCAAAATTAAGAGGGCTAGAAGATGCAATATTACTTCAACAAAAATTACTCATTTGTAAATAAATTATTAACTCTTACTTTCAAAGCCACAAGATGGTTAGGTTATATATTCTGAGCTAGTACCAGTGCTATAAGTATGTTTGGGTTTTTTGAATGTTTAGGGAAAAGTGTCAGGTAAAAAACAAAACCAAACAGAAAACTTTCAACCAATCACTCTGAGATTTTTAAGGGAAAAATTATTTTGTTTCCCCAGTTTTCTTATTTACTGCTCTCATACTGCATTGGAAAAATGTTTTTATAACAGTTGGAGGTCCTGAGAATGTATCATCAAGCAATCCACAAGCCACCTGGGAGATTTGCTTTGTTGCTCTGCGAAGAGCAGGGTCCACATCAGCTGAATGATTCCTTTGGAAAGCATGGTCTGCTCCATGGCAGATCCCAGAAGCTAAGCATCTTTCCTGGTAGACTCCAGGGAGACCACCTGCAGGCAGCCTGCACCTGCCAAAGCGTTGGCTGGAGGATGGGAGATGGTCAATTAGAGCTGTTTTTTACCTTGTTCTAGTGTCACAGTGGGAAAAGCAGAAAAGTGCAAGGAAATTATAGAGCAAGTCCAGCCAGAGGTTTCAGGTGTTAACATTTCACAAGATTCTCAAATATTTAGTTTAAATTATTTAATGAGGTGTTCAGTGAAACGTCTAATGCAGTAAGGTTCTCATTCAAAATTGAAATTTCTGAGGCTTAGCCATAATTAATAGCCAGTACCTGGCTTCTATATCTAAGAATAGCAGCAGTTTCTCAAAGCCCTGTGTTGCTCAATGAGAGATGAAAAACTCAGTCCTGCTGTAGGGATTAGCATTTTATGGTTATGCAAACACTAAAATAATCTTAAATCAAATGTATTCTGAGGGGACTGACACTGCATTAGATATGTAATTATATCATAAAAGACAACAAAATGTGTTTAAGAGGTTCATGAGTTTAAGAGAGGCTTTCTGTATTTAAGATTTGAACTTGAATCCAAAGCATTGGGTACAGCACAACAGCTTTGTATTTGCTGTATAGAAATATCTGATGCATTTTTAGCAATGCTGCATGGCTGAATAGATTTGGATAAAAATCAACAGGTCATTCCTACCACTCCCATTTTAAAATTGACTCAAAAATATCAGTCTCTTAGAGACATTGGTATTCCTCCAATTTTCCATCATAGTTTTTCATAATTTCTCTCCTACATTTTTTTGTTCAAAAAATGGAAATACTTAATTTTATTCAAACAGTCCTTTAAAGTCACTTTATAATCTATGAGATGGATATTTGAGAATAGCTTTTCTAGTTCTTTGGGGAAGTCTGTTCCTTCCCTTTGAGTTCTTTCCAATTTATTGGTTCAAAGTCAGCTCTTTGGAAAATACAAAAGGTACCTAAACAGGGACTCAAAGGCATTATGAATGCTAATGACTTAAAGACTTTATTCTTTATTTTCTCTTAATGAAATAGAAATACCACATTATAAGAATCTGTAGCTTCCTAATACCCTAGTGTGGGAAGTCACATGGATGTTAAAGGAAAATATGAAGAAAGAGATGTATTTCACACCATATGGTATGGGTGGTCTGAATCACAGGTGACTCTCAGGTAATATTCACCTATCATTCAGAGATGTTAAACTACAGAATGATGTCTTCTCAAATGCACTTATATTCATAAGAGTTCAAGAGTGAGTATGCTCCCCATCAGCTAGCTGTGACTTTTTTTTTTTTGAGTAGTTTCATTCAGAGGGATAAAAATTCAATGGGATAATTAGCCCACTTAGAGCCGTGAAGACCAGCTCAGCTAATTTTACTTCTAATTTAAAATGAAAAAAAAACATCCTAGGAGTGAAACTAGTTTTCTGGTAGAAATTTTTTTGGCTCTTTTATCATAAACTCTTGGCTAAAAGAACTGCAGATGAAGAGAAGAAAACAGGAAGGGCTCATCATGAACACCTGCATATACATGTGGACATCTATAACTGTCCTCCAAAGTCAGGAAAATAATGATCTGCTACAGAACGATTACAAAACAAAGGCATTTTAATGAAAAGCAGTGTTTATCCATGCAAATATAGATTCGCTAATAATAACTAAATTTTATTCCTCAAGTGTCAAAAAGGTGGAAGATTTTTAACATTGCTTTGTAGCCTACTGGCCCATTATGTTTCATTATTGAATACTACTTCTTCTTTCTTTAGTGCACCATCTGTTCATAACACTTTCAATAATTGGCTCCCATGTATAACATTAGTGTATAACAGAAAGTAAAGTTTGCTGATAATTCCCAAGGACATTGTTTTAAACAGTTACCTGATATACATATAAGAAAGTGTCAACATTTAGCAGTTGGGAATAAGGTAGTGTACTTGGCTGGACACTCTGTGCAGAACCTCATTTCCTCTAATATGACACCCGAGCTAGACCATGTGTCCTGGAAAAGAGCCAAAATCTAGGCCAAGATATAAGAGGTTGACATTTGTCAGAAATTACGTGATTCAGTGTTATAAACCTTGTAAAAAAAGAGAGAAAAATATAAATTTTAGATGTAAAAATTCATTTATTCTTTGACAACTGATCAAAAGATAACTTCTAATTGAAGGGAAAGACTGAATCATTAAAACCATATCTACAGAAAATCACTATTATTTGCGAAAAACAACAAAAATGCAAACATTGTCAAGGTAGAAGTATTTATTTTTTTAATCTATTGCACTAACATAGAGTTTTGGGTTTAATTAGTTCTCTTACTTTCTAGAGGCTAAAGGTTTTATCTAGTTCAACGGAATTCAACAGGAAAAAAAAAAGTAAAGCCTTCATGTAGTTTCTCTCATTATCTGAACATTGAATGTCTCATTTTGCTTGACTTCCATCTTATATATTGAACAAAAATAGCACAATGCTTATTCACAGAGTGTGCTGTTGCCGAATTCATCGTCATTAAAAAATAGGTGGCCTAGTTTTTGACTAAGAGACAACAAAAATGACATTTTAAATACACATGCAACCGCTGCTTTTTAAACAGATGGCATTATCCTGCAGAAAGCTAAATAAATCTATATCCTTCTAAAGCAACATGTGATGCCATCAAGTATATCTAATCACCCATTCTATAAAATATTGGTTTAAGATTTCCAGAAAGATAAAACTCTAGGATTACTTAATTTAAAAAATGAGTAACTAGAGGTGGGTACAGGAAGTGGTATTCAAAACCAAATAAACATTCTATTAAATCAATCTATATTTCAAGGCAAGAAGAAGAACTTGTTGGGGTTTTTTTTTCTGGGCTTATTCAAGACTGTAGAAAGAATCCTTAGAAGATCTGAGTCAGATCCAACCTCACCTACTTCTTTGCATTCACAGTGCCCTTTCTGACCTACACTGAGTCAAGATGTATAATACATCATACATATAAAAGAAATAAAGCATCCACACCCAAGAGAGGATGAATCAAATAGTTGCATGTTCCAGCTAAAAGTCATAGCTTAACATCTACTTGAAGACAGTCAGATAGCACAGTAGAAAAAATATGAAATAGTATAGAGGTACCTATGTTTAAAAAATACAGTTAAAGATTTCATGGATATTTCATCTTATAACATCAGAAAAATCTGTTTTGTAAATTGTTCAGGCTTCGAATTCAACACAAAATTTTAAAAAGTCATCATGGAATCATTTAGGCTGGAAAGGATCTCAGAGATCATCAAGCCCAACCACCAACCCAACATTATTAAATCCACCACTAAACCATGTCACCAAGTGACACATCTTTTAAATACCTTCAGGGATGGTGCTTCAACCACCTCCCTGGGCAGCATGTTCCAAAATTTGACACCCCAGGTCCTTTCTTGCAGAGCAGCTTTCCAGCCCCTCTCCCCCCAGCCTGTGGCACGTCCTGGGGTTGCTGTGACCCAGGTGCAGGATGAGGCATTTGACCTTGTTAAACCTCACACCATTGGCTTCAGCCCATTGCTGCAGCCTGTCCAGATCTCTCTGCAGAGCCTTCCTGCCCTCCAGCACATCAACATTCCTGCCCAACTTCTTGTCCCCTACAAACTGACTGAAAGTGCACTCTATCCCCTCATCTGGGTCACTAATAACGATGTTAAACCAAAGGGCCTCCAGCGGTGAACCCTGGGGAGTACCACATGTTACCACTCAGCAGCCTTTTGTAACTCCATTCACCACCACAGTTTGGGCTCAGCAATCCAGACAGTTGTTTTTGCCTAATGAGCCATACGTCTGTCCAAAATTCATATTATCTAAGCTAAGACTGATTATCTCGCTGAGGTTTCAGGTCAAGTAGAATGGAGTTTAAATGACAAAAAAAATATACATAAATAAAAAGAGAACTCAGAAATCAATTATTATATAGAGAAAGTGCTGAGTGATGAAATGAACTTATAGCTAATGCAGTTAACTAACATAAATGTATTAAAGAAAAAATATAACGCTGAGGAGTCTAATAAGTTAAGACATTAATCAAATCTGGGATTCTATGTAGCCAGCTGTCTTCTTAAAAAATAAATATTACTTTTATTAATGTTACTACTATAATTTTCCTCTTTAATGTGTTAACCTTCATATTAACAGTTTCCAAGATGAAAATATTCCGTCATTATGCAGAACAGAATGATTCAATGAAGAGCTCCAAATAGTCATAAAATTAATGGCAATATGAAATGATCAGGGAATAAAACCTCAAAGTTTCCCTCTGCACATGTACATGAATGTGTCCTTATTTCTCTGTGCATATATATGTGTACATATAAAGAATATATATTATACTTATTTTTTTAATAGTCCTTCATGGCAATAATAGCTGTCCCAGTGCAAGGAGGAGCATGATTTTTCAATAGATTCATGTGCATTTGAGCAGCTTTGGTGTTTAAGATAGAATAAACTCCAGCTGAATCTTTTCAGGCATGTATCCTCTCTCCCAGATTGGTTGTCCCATGTCTGATAACGCCCAACTTCCTTCTGCATCTTCTGTTAGCAAATCATTAAGATTTTCCTCCTTCGTTTGGCTACATCTGTTTTTACAAAATTTTAGAAAACCTTGGAAGCTGTCAGGCACCTTCTTCTGCAAAATATACTCAGAATTAAGGAGTTCCAACTATTTAGATGGTCACAAGGAGCTCCAGCTATTTAGATGTGACCATCACCCTATATTATTTCTGTAGGACGTGAGATTGAAAAATAAGGAATTTTCTGGTGGCTATACATAGGCAGCATTTCATATAAAAAATTCCAGAGAATAACCCTCCTTAAAGCTTTTCACTTAGTGACAGGATTTTAGTCCTAGACATTAAAAAAACTTTTATCAGTACAAGGGAAAGGGGTTACATGTGCTTATATAGAAATATATATCTATATGGATACAGATATATATCTCCAGAGAGGCATATGTTTGAGAAGCAATATATGTGAAAATCACAGCAGTTCAATAAACAGAATATTCATCTATCAGCTGGAAGGGCACAGAGGTATTGAAAAAATACCAGTACAGATGTCTTTATATAACATTTCTTACCAAAAAAAAAAAAAAAACCAAAACGAATCAAAACAAAACACATTAAAAAGAATCCTGGATCTGGTAGTAAAAACAATTGATTTAAGTATGGCAGAATTATGCCTTTGAATTTGATACAAGTACTAGTTTTTTTCCTGTTTTTTCTGATAAATGTGCAAGCACAAAATCATAGGATTCTGTAACAAAATAGTTTTTCCTCTGTATGAGATTTTTTTTTTGCTCTGTATAAACAGCAACAGCAACTTGGAATTCCACTGGCTTCATGAAGTATTGCAAATATTTAACCTATGTATATTCTACTCTTTTGAAATGCAGTACTCGTTGCTAGTACAAAATCTTTTGCTTTGGAGTGGATCGGTTTTTAGAACTGTTATTCAGCCCCCCCACTGAAATAATGCAATTAAAATTGCAGATGACAAAAGTATACAAAAGTCTGACCAAAGTAATAGAGCAGGAAGACAAGAAGATAATCCTGTACAATGATTGGGTGGTGAGACTAAATAAATGGAAATACTCTTGCACATTGTAAGTAATTAGATCATATAAATCATTGCCTCAGGAGATCGTAAGTACTTTGTTTATAAAGGCATTAAAAAAATCAGAAGAACCTTGTGGAGGAGAAAACTAAAGAGTTAGTGACAAGACAACTAAATATGAAGGATCACATTCCCAGTGGGGAAGCCATAGCTTGGAAGAACCTGGGTGCCATCACAAAAATTGCTACCATGTATTGAGCTGAATACAGAGATTTCCCTTTGTCGAGTGATCTGCTGGACTTACAATTCTGCTTTTGATTAATCCTTTCTTCAGCACAACAGAATAGTTCAGGACAACTATTATTTTCATCTTAAATCTGTACTTTTTCATACATTCTGACTGTGGCATAACAAGTTGGGTGAAATTATTCTATGTATATCATAATTTGTTCTTTCATTCACTAAATAACCAATTATAAGATAATGTTTGACTTCTTTCAAAAGAAAAACAGGGGATGTTCCCTGAACTGATTTTTATTAAAACTCTTCCAACCATTTCTCTTTGAAAACTTGAGGGAAATATCTCCTGAAACTGTTGGGGGCTTTTTTGTGCATGGCAACTAATATTTTTTCTACATTTACACAGAATCATAAAATGGTTTGGGTTGGAAGGCACCTTAAAGATCACCCAGTTCCAACCCACCCATGGGCAGGGCAGCTTCCACTAGACCAGGTTGCTCAAAACCCCATCCAACCTAGCCTTGAACACTTTCAGGGATGCAGCACCCAGGACTTCTCTGGACAACCTGTTCCACTGTCTTACCAACCTCCTAATAAAGAATTTATTCTTAGTATCTAACCCTACCCTCTTTTGGTTTAAAGCCATTCCTCCTTATCATATCAATATATATGTGCTTGTAAAATTCCCTCTTTGGCCTTCTTGTAAGTCACCTTCAAGTACTAGGAGATCTCTGGTGCCTTCTCCAGGCTGAACAACTCCAACTCTCAAAGCCTGTCTTCATAGGAGATGTGCTGCAACAAACTTGTCAAAAATTGAGTTTACATCATTCTTCTTAAGCAGTCTCCTGTGTCATATTTGATAAAAAATACAATGCAGAAGTCTTAGGTACATTAGTTGGAAAAAATAATGAGATAATATGTTTATTCAAACCAACATATAACACTAAAATGTATTTTAAAGTATTGGAAGGAGGTACCATAATTCATTTGTGTTCTAAAGTGCTTTTTCTTCCATGTGTAATAGATTCTGGAAATGCTTAATCTCTTGACAAAAATTCTATAATTTGCAAAACTCTTCTAATGATTGCAGGGTATTTCTTCCACTCTCAGGACATTACCACTCTAGTGGGAATTATGGACACAGTTTAAGAGGATTTGATTCAGTATTAGGGCAGCAATTCTGTGTTAATTAAATACCAATTGATTATTTAAAATGCTTGTGCTGAGTTTTAGGTACATAATCTGTAAATCTTGATTACAATTTTTTGAATGGTAGATTACATGACCTGTTATAACAGAAAACATTTGAGCGATGATGAGCAGTGAGTAAAGCAACAGCTTGATGTTCAAGGACATCATGGTGAAAGTGTGTAAATGGATGTTCCCTGTTAAAATATATTTGTCATTGATTGTTTTGCCTAATAGAATCATTCACAAAATTTACTGAGTCTTGGGGCTTTTTTGCTTTGGTTTTCCATCACACACAGGGAAGATCACAGAATCACATAATATTCTGAATTAGAAGGGACCCACAAGGGTCATCAAATCCAACACTTCAAATACCATACCTTCCTTTCTAAAGTAAAAAAAAAAATATTTGAAGAAAAGATACAATTTCTGTTTCCTCAAACCCTTGGGATTACACACCCCTGGCAAATAAGAATTTCACAGATAAATAGGTGTTTAATCCCAGATTGCAACTAAGTATCATGCAGCTGCTCACTAACTGCACTGCCCCATGATAGGGTGGGCAGGAGAATCACAGAAAAGAAAATAATCCTCCTGGGTTGAGATAAGTTTAATTATTGAAAAAATTAAAATATTATTATTAATACTGTTGTTATTATTTGGACAAAAGTGTGAGGGAGAGAGAGATAAAATCGGAGAAACACAAGTGATGCCAAATACGATTGCTCACCACCTGCTGACAAGTGATGGCCAGACTGGCCCCTCCCAGCCAGCTCCCCCTGGTTTATGTACTGATCATGTTATTCCATGGTGTGGAATATCCCTGTGGCCAGTTCAGGTCTGCTGTTCTGGTGGTGCTCCCTCCTAGCTTTTGTGTCTAGCTGCTGGCAGCAGAGCATGGGCACAGAGAGTTCTTCATGTAGAGAACAAGCACTGCCAGGCAACAACCAAAACATCAACAGGTTATCATTGTGTTCATAATGATTCTAAAACACAGCAGTGTACCAGCTACCAAGAAGAGGAACTCTATTCCAGCTGAAGCTAGGTTTATGCTATATCCTGTGTTGAACAGCCAGGGGCTTTGAGCAAGGGGCTTTGGTTTAGATTTGTTAAGCATTAGGTCATGCACTCTTTGTAAAATCTGATCCATACCAACTTGATGTGAGACTGGATGAAAGCTTAAGATTCACTAGAAGATATAGCAAGTTTATTGCAATCAGCAACATTTTGCTGATGTTTATTTTACCAGGGGCTACACCGGAAGAGAAAAATTCATCATGCATGGTTTCTGTACTAAGATGTGAGCTACAGATCAGGCTGAAATAATATTTTATTTTCATCACTTTGCAGAATTATGTCATTTTCTGTAGTATGTTAGCTGAGTCAGCAAGCTTTGTATATTAACATAAAAGATACACAGATAAATAAAATACATAAAATTTAAATCAAGAGATTTTAGCAGGAAAAAAAATGACGTAAGTGCCAGTGCTAGGAGAATAGGTATTAGTACAGTTAAAAAATACTTCTGGTTTTATAATCTTTACAGATTAGATATGTCCAAACAACTCATTCAATCTAATTAATCAAATATCTTCTCAAACATAAAAAATAGAAACACATAAAAATTCCTTTATAATTTTTCTACATTGGGCTGTTTTTTTTCTCTGTGGTTAAACCTTCAGGGTTTAAAAATATAAGTGCCTTAGACTATAGGGTATTATAGAAGGAATGAAAATTAGTCTAATACCGTTTGTACAATAGCAGCTGTTTTTATCTGCTGTGCCAGATTAATTTTGGCACCATTCCTGCTCTTTCCTCTGTGCAAACCCTGTGGGGGTGAGGATATCGAGACAGGGTTTGTGTGAATGGTCATTGCCAAGGTTCTGCCTCTCTATTGAAAAGGAAGAAAAAAGTCTAGTTTTGAGCAGATCTTGTCAGCAGACTGACAAGCTTAAAGACTGACTTTCTGTGTTTACCAGCAGAATGGCTCTTTAACTAACAGAGAGTGGCAGTCCAGGCTTCGGCATGCAGGACTGCCAGCATGCGTGTTCAGAAGAGATCAGGGTTGTGAGTGAGAAGCCAGAACAAATCTTCATGGTCATACATTCTTCTCTCCTGGGCTGCATTAGGAGAAGTGTTAGAAAGTCAAGGGAGGGAGGACCCTTCTCCTCTGCTCAGCACTGGTGAGGGTACACCTGTCCAGTTCTGGGCTTCTCAGAACAAGAGAGACATGGACATCCTTTAAGGAATACAATAGAAAGCTACAAAGATTAAGGGACTGAAGCTTTTTAACTGTGAGGAAAAGCTGAGAGAGCTGGGACTGTTCAGCTTGGAGAACAGACGGATCAGAGGCTACAAATGTCTACAATCTATCAGTGTCTACAAATACCCAAAGGAAGGGTGCAAAGAGGGCAGAGCCAGGGTGTTTTCAGTGGCACCAGGTGACAGGGCCAGAGGCAGTGGGCAGAAACTGAAACACTGGAAAGTCCATCTGAATATCAACATTTATTTTAACATTTTTTAGTGACCAAGCTCTAGAACAGGTTGCCCATAGAGGTTGAGGAATCTCCATACTTGGAGATATTTAAAAGCTGTTTGGACGCTGTCCTGGGTTATAATGTAAGATGTGTCCAGGGGGTGTATTCTATCACCATCTTCAGGTTTCTGTTAAAACCAGG
>VZTN01024186.1:3465-16150 GCA_013400515.1 Erpornis zantholeuca
CCTGGTGGGCCTGGAGCTTTCTGAAGAAACAGGATATGCTGGCTACCAAAATATCTACAGTGGAATCTTAGGTGACCAGTTAAAATCTTTCAAGGGTCAAATTTTTTATAAATTAATTTAGAAATACCTATCTGCATTTTAACTTTTAGTGGTATATTTAAAAACTTCACTGCATCTGTAATTCTCCAGATTAAAAAAAAATGATTAAACAGTTTCATCACAAATTAGGAGTTTTTACTGGCATTGCTGCTGGGTCAGTCAAGCTTGAGTGAGTAGTCAAGGGCATGAAGTGCCTCACAGAAAGGCAAACCTTTTAGCAGGCCTCTGCTCTCATTTCTAGATTTACCAAAAAAAGTAACTCATCAGAGGATTGAGTTTTTTGGGGGCTTTTCTCTTTGGTTGGTTGTTTGGGTTTTGGTTTTTTTTTATAGTTTTTTGGGGGGCGAGGAGTTGAATATATTTGTTTAATCTACAGACATTTTATTAATTCACTTTTATTCCATTTAGGAAATCAAATTTTCAATACAAGACCATCCAAGTTGATTATCTATGCAGGAAGGATTTTTTTTCTTGCACTCTAGAGCTTTTTGTAATCTAGAAATAAAGGAAATATTTGTCTCAGGCTCCTTCCCTTCAAACTCAGATCATTGTAGTCTTACCTATTAAATTCTCCAAACAGTGAATCTGGTTCTCATTTTGCAAACAGACTTACTTTTAATCATACTTTGTATTTCATTGCACAAAGCAGCAGCACAGATCATTTAAAGAGAAACAGCTTTTTGGTTTGTAAATCATCTTCAGGGTTTCTGTTTCAGAAGAAGTGTGCAGATAACTCACATTCATCTTCCCTTTAATGACTGTTCCCAATAGAATGTTTACAGCTTTTTTAACCTGTAAATCTGATGAATCTCTCAAGAGATTCATTAAAAACTTGAACAGGATTTTCTTCTCCTACAACAAACAATACTCTGGTAACACTTTTTAATAGTGAACACATTCCAAGGGAAATAGAAAATCTGTGATTTCCCTGCAGTTATAGAGCCCATACGTGCTCTCCATGATGGTAACTATACATTTAAATTACACTCTCTTGCCTAGATATGCTTGAAATTATGGATCTCTGAGATTTTTTTCGGGTAATTCAAATCAGGGAAGGACCTTCTGGGTACCATCTTTTATTTGCATAGCTTTTACATCAGCTGCACCAATGCAAAACAAAACAGAAATAGTTCATATATATGTGCCTTGCCCAGAACATTTAATATAAAGTTTCCACAACGAACACTTGCAATGTGTTAATCTTAATTAAGAGAGTGTGGATTAGGACTAGAGTAGTGTGAGTAGCTCATTTTACTCATGGTGTAAAGGACTCATTAGGACTAGAGTGGTGTAAGTAGCTCATTTTACATCCAAAGCTGACCATGGACAGTTCTGTGTCCTATTCCTGACCATCAGACAATTCGGCTTTTGCTGAATTACCACCAGTTCACTCTGCTTCACCAGGACATTTCAGTTATAAATCTTTATCTCATAAGATAACCCACCCCTAAATACAAGATGGAAAAAAAAGTAATTGGTAAATGTTCCCAGTCGGTGGCAAAAATAGAAACTGAAATGATAAAGAGTAACTGAAAACCAAGTTCATCCCCTCCTCCACATGGGGAAAAAAAATGGCAAAAATTATTTTCTGCTGGAGATGAGTAATTATATTGACATTTTTTATATTCAGCACCATCAGGGTTGATCATCTCAAAGCAAGCCTAAGCCCCACGTTAAAATACATGCTCAAAAGCAGAGTGCACGCTGCAGATCTCTTCCTATGGCACAAGCTCTTCCTAAAGAATATTCTGCATATTTAGGAGTTTCTACAACATACTGTAGATCAACACTTTATCATGCAATTTTCTAATTTTGATGGTGGAAAAGCCATCTCTACATAAGGTACCTCCCAGAACTCAGGGAAACTTTGATTTAGCTTCTTGGCTACCAAAGATTTCCCTGTATGCCATCTGCTCTTTTCATGTATTTAAAATCCACATCTGCAAGGTTCTGAAAATATTGGACTGAGAGTGTCTAATGCAATACTGCTTTTACCACACATTCATTAAGATAAACAAATAATTAGGGTAAGAAGCTTTCATCAATGGAATCTGAAGGAAACCATCCATAATTGTGGAACAACTACATTTAATGTCCAACAAATTGCATGCAGCAGACATTTATTGTAATATTTAGTAACACCTAAGTATTTTTTAAGGGAAAATGTTCTTTTGCAGACAGCAGAAACAAAATGGTACAGCAAGAGCCAAGAATGGAAAATACTGAATGAGTACTTGCAGTGTTCTGCTGAGCTTTCAGTTAAAATTGGCCCAAATAAACCAACACAAACCCACAGAAATATTTTTTAATCTAAATTTCAGCTAAATTTAGCATATGCAGTATTATGATCCTTTTAGATGTACAAAAAAGAATACCAATGGCATCACATTAGACACACAGCATGGAAAGTAAGTGAAACTACCAGAAATGAAGAAATACTTTAATCTAGCTTTAACAACAGTAAAAATCATGAAATGCTTGTTCAGGCACCTTCACTGCTTTCCAGTGAACAATTTTTGTTTGACTGCCTGCTTTGAAAAATAATTCTATGATGAAACAAGGAATAAATTAGAACTTCTGTAACAATAAATATCCTTTTTAGAGAATTTTAGAGATCCTTGGTTTCATTTGTAGGGATCTTTCACTATATTTAATGAAAGCACTTTAATTTCTGCCCATAAAAATATTGTCTCTTCTCAAACTGATTTTATTCTCATATCCTCACAGTCATACACTGTTAAGTCTCTCTCTAGAAACTGCATTTCTTGCATTTTTTGGTAGAGAATCTGTCAATCAACCTCCAGTCACTCTTGTAGTCAAGAGCAATAAACCATCAACATGAAGCATCAGCAGAACACTCTTCACAAATACAAACAAAATTACACTCCAGCTAATGTGTCCACCCCAGAAAACCCTCAGGAAAAACTGAATTAACAAGTTTGTCTTACAGCTCTGAATGTCAACTAACTCAGGTTTTGTAGGACTAAGGGAAAAGAATCAGTCTCAGGTTCTCTTGCCTTCAGCTCTGTTAATAAAGCTGAGGCTTTTGCTTTCCAGCTGGCCTTTAAAGAAGAACAAAAATGAACAGCAGGATTTCCTCGGAAAGAGAAAGGAAATGAAAAAGAATTTCACAGATCAAAAGCAGTACTTCAACCTGTACTCAGAAGGGCCCTGTACAAAGTGAAGAGAGGACTTGTTGAAGGGGCAGCCTTGTCTGTACAACCTCAGTTGAAGGAGGCCTCCAAAATTACACCAAGCAGCATGCTCTGAGACAGGAATAGCAACCAGTGCTGAGATCCGAACCCAACACAAAAATAACAGCTCTCTCCTGCTCATTAGTAGGTTCCTCATCCTGTCCTGCTCCTCTCCTCCTCACCACCTGAACAACCAGAACAGCAAGGACAGAGCAAGATCCTGACTTTGAGCAAAAAATCTCAGTTGAGACAAAGCAAAAACCCATGACCTATATAGAGGAGTCAATGCCTTTTTATAGAAGCACGGGGAGGTTCACGCTGGAAGACCTCTAGAGAGCCTGTCTAGCCAAACCTGCTCAAAGCTTCTCAGTTTCATGAGCTGCTTAGGGCCTTAGGTCAAGCTTTGAAAATTTCCAAGGATACTTCTGAATATTAAGAGAATATTTTTGTAGTGTTCAAAAGGGAGAATCTGCTTCAAGTATTGCTTTTGGTTTACTACCAGAAGTATCTTATGTGCTCGCAGCACTTCAAATCACCAGGAAACTCAATGAATACAGAGTTTACATTGAGGAAATATAAAATGGCAAAGGATCTAGTGCAAATTAGCATGTAGAACTAGGCCTAAAATCCCACTGATGTCAAGGACAGAAATATGCAACTCCAACTAGGGCTCCCATTTCCAGGATCCTTCACAAAACTGAGAAGGATCTTCAAAAGCTGAGAAAGAAAATGGCTGTTGACAACCCACAATGGATTTGACATTTCTCTCTCCAAAACAGTTATGGCTGAGGTTGTAAAAACTACATCAGTCAAAGAACATTAAAATAAAAGGAAATGAGGAAAGTCTGCCATAAATGTGGCTCACAAAATGATGGACATCATCCTAAAATTGGTCCTATGGATCACAAAGCAGTCTGCTAAAAATGTTAATTCCCTCAGCCATCAGACTAAGAAATATCTGAGCACATCTAACTTTTGTGAAGCTCATCAACAGGTATTTTACTACCATAGTAACACACTGAAGCTGTTTCCAGGAGTATCTTGAAATTTCATCATTTCCACTTCACTTCCCCTTAGAGGTTTCCAGACCTATTTGTAATGCCACAGCTTCACAAAAGTATCCTGTGTACATATAACCACATACACAGCAGTTAAAGAGGTGTCCTGACAAAGTTACCCTTTAATCACTGAAGCATCCCCAATTTTTCAGAAAGTAATTTCTGTTGGTTGATTAATATCTCTATCAACCACTGTCTCGCAGTTCAGCAGATCAGCAAAGTGATTTCTGCTTCAGTAATGACTAAATCAAGACACAGAACCAATATTCTGAAGTGACTGCATTTCCAGAATTTAGTTAATCCTGCAGTAGCCACACTACCACCTGCCAGCCTCTTCTAAATCACTTACTCTAAACCTTTTTCCAATGATTTCTTTCAAGGTTTTTAGCCTTTAGAATACAATAGAGCCTACAAGTACTGTACCTGCCAAAATGAATTACATGTAAGGAACTGAGACTCTACACATTTTTTGCAGAGGGATGTTGCACAGTTTTTGATTCAGACATTACTTTTTAAATACTCTTTTCTTGTTAAGTGCAGTACAACAGAAGTACAAACACTGACATTAAGGGGACTCATGGCAAATGGTATTTTTATGAAGCCAGATTAAGTTTTCATCAAACTTAACAGGCAAATATTCTCAGGTTTTATGTTTTCCCATTGGTGTTAAACAATGAAAAAAACCTGAAACCTGTTTTAAGTTATCAAGACAAAAAATATCCAAAGGCAGCAGCAAAGGAAAATATCCAAATGGCACAATTGACCCAGTATATGATGCTAAGAAGCCCCAAGTAGCAATAACACTTTGTTAATTAAGAATTTTTTGTATTTAAAAGTACCCTACCCAGCGATTCCAAAGAGCACTACTCAAACATGGAATTGGAGCCAAATTCCATTCACATTGTTAGGAACCTCCTACTGAATGTGAGCTGTGCAAGGCAATACCATCACAAAAAAAGACTGTCCTAGCACTAAAAATTTACCAGCACATTTACCTTTTTCTTCAGTCTAATGGATAACACAATGGATTTCAGGTTTAACCCACCATTCTGCAAGGAATCTATGATTCTATGAATAAAAGTAAATTATTTTTAGCACAAATTCGGATAAATTTCAGCCAGTTCTTTTTCTGCTTATAAACTCCCTTCAGTGCTTTAACTTCTGTTTGTTGTCTTCTTGTCTAAGTTTAGATTAATGGAAAGTAGAAAGAACCTTTTTTTCTGATTGTATTTCTTGTTTAGTGTGATTGTCCTAAAATATAACTGTGTCTTTTTCCAGTGCTGAGGGTTCCACTCAGTTACCTGTACAGACTGATGCTTAACCATTTGATGAGCCACAAAATAGGGAAGGTTAAATAAGAAGTAATTGGCCTCAAACTCAACCCACATCAACTTTTCA
Source organism: Erpornis zantholeuca (assembly GCA_013400515.1). NCBI lineage: Eukaryota > Metazoa > Chordata > Aves > Passeriformes > Timaliidae > Erpornis > Erpornis zantholeuca. The sequence continues at coordinate 9,215 of VZTN01024186.1, forward strand.
GCTTCAATTAACAAACTTATTTCAAAGACAGCTGAGTCAAATTTAAAAAGTGAGAAAGAGCGAGCACAAGTAAATTCAATTTACTTTGTTTTCAGGGACAGAAGAAAGCAGGAATTTTTAAGTGTTTCCATTAAAACATTGAAAACTCTTCAGAGAGTCACTGGTATTTAGTCACCAGGAAGGTCTCTCCCTTCAGCACACAAGCTCAGGTTGCTCAGTGCCGCCGATGGCTCAGCACTGACACAGCCAGAAGGGCTCACTGCTCACAGGGCTGCCAGCGTTCCTCACGTCCCACCTCACTCCTCAGCTCAGAACACAGCAGCTTCTGAGCACAGACACAAGCAAGGCATTTCTTTGAAAGTATTAAACTCTTTGATTTCTGACTTTTTTCAAGTGGTCAACGATTTTTTATTTTTAATGATACGCCAAGCGTCTTTTTCCTCTCCCTTTCTAGCTTGAAACACCTTAAGTTAATGTTGTGTGAACTGATCTCAAACATACATTGCATTCTGCTTTAGTGCAGTTCATCAAAATGGTTTTCTTTCTCTATGCAGATAAATCTAAACTGTGCAAGATACAAACTGATATTTGAATGAGCATGTCGTCAAAAAATAAATAACTGTAACTGATGGCCCACAATTCTGTAATTGTTTAAAGAGGGATTTTAAAGGAGTTTCTTGCTAAGAAAGTGTGGTTGATGGTGTTCTCCTAGATATATTGTCTTTTTAAAAGACTTATCTATGAAAGACAGTGGGGGAAGAATATGTCAATCCCAAAAGTCTCAGGGTAGTTCAACATGACAACTACTTTGTTGCCATCATTACTCCAGATCAATTACATAAAATTAAAATACAATTATTTCCCAGTATCTAAGTACCCTTTAGAAACTTTCACTTCTCAGATTTCATTAATTGCATAAACAATTGCACATGTACAAGTGTAAGGGTTTTTGGTTTTCTCCTGAAGTTTCTGGTGGAATCATAGAAGATAAAGAAGTAATAACTGCCAATTCAGCTGCCACTTGGTCAGAGGACGAGGCCTCTGTAAAAAACTAGGACAACAAAACTCTTGCTTTATTTTATACATCCCATTTTCTTTAATAAGTCATAAAATTACACTTCTCATGAATATGAATTTTAAACAGAGATCTCTGGATGTACACTCCTCTGACAAGCACTGAACTGATCTCCTGCAGGAGAGTCCTGATTATCAGAAACTATTTCAAAACCCTTCACTGGAGTCCATTCATTCTGGTAAAGCCTCAAATGAGGACAAGGCAGGGAGATGAACAGAAAATGAATTTTACATATTCCTTTCCCAATTTTCATGCCCAAAATTATTACTGTGTTGCCTTGCACTCCTGATTTTGCTTTACAACACATTGCCATGTACATTTTCCAAGGGTCAATTAAATGACTGACATAGTGAAGCCATTACTCCATTTAATGATAGCTTTAGTTTCATTCTTATATCCTGCATATATTTATAAATTACTGACAGCAACTATAATCTAAACAAACTACTACACCGAGGCCCTAAATCATTGGAGTTCAGAGTTATATATGCACGTTACAGTTCTTTTTAAGTCAGCATTTAATGGAATTTCCAAACACTAGTGCTCCTCTGCACTTTTTCTTAGGGAATGCTATGGCACTTCCTTTGGCTATTTAACAAGTCTAGATCTTTCATCAGAAAGTCTGATCTTTCATCAGTCCTAGGAAAATCTCTTTCCAGTTTGTGAATCCAACCTGCACCGTGACATGATGCCTCCTGTTCAATCTGTGCTCCATTTCAGGGAGAAAAATACCATCACACCTAAGGAAAACCAATGATCCAGGTAACTGTGCCTGTCAGGACACACAGCTTCACACTTGTCAGGAGACAGGGAGATACAAACTTTTATAACTACAAAAGCAATCACATAACCCACAGAAATGACTAAACATGGCTTTAAATTATTACTTCCATTAGCAGAGATAAAACTCAGTCATGAAACTTCCTTCCTCGGGATGATTATCAAAAAAAGTGACCTAATGAAATCTGAGTTACAGGCTGGAGGGAGGCAGTTGGCTTTTTTTGCAACTGTTTCCTCTGCTCTGTTTTACAGAACCTGCAGTTCAGTCATCCCTTAAGTATTTCGTACTTGGAGTGGGCATGCATGTGTCTTGTGCCAGGGACTACAGCTGGAGACACGAGTACATGTGGCTGCAGCGTGCCCACGTGTGAGAACATGTATCCAGCAGATCATACATTTCCATACATATACATTTATTTGTTTAACAAGACAGCACAGTTGGTTAAATGAAATATGCTGTGCATAAGCATTCCAAACTTCTACTTGATTTTCTCCCCTTTAGCATGTATTTCCTGCTACTTCAGTAGACAGCATCGAGCGTACATAATTACTAATTAAATTCCTACAACAATAATAAAACTTTGTCCTTAAGGATGTAACAGATAAACACGGATATGCAAACAGACTACATCACCAGTGACATCTTATTTCTAGACCAGCTTGGAGGAAGAAAATCTTCCCCAAAACAACCATATCACATCAAAGTAGAGCATGAGGCAAAATGTTCCCCTGGCAGGAAGATGAAGCAGGCAAAGTTTCTGAGCACAGGGAACTGCCATGTTAAACCCCCCAGCGATGGCTTTTAAATACAGTGGGCACCTCTGCTTGTATTTTCACTATTGAATTTGGAAGTCTCCAGAGACTGCAACATTCATCTGTCTCTCTAACAACATATTTGGCTCTTTGATGATCTGGCTATGTAGGTTCCCTTTGCAAATTAAATTAAGGAAAACAACAGTCATTTAAAAAGAACTTCCTTGAAAAGTTAGTAAAGCATTTGCTGTTAAACTGGCTGAGTTCTGCCATCCCCACAAGCAAAATTGCTCTATAGCAATGCCTTCAATACCACATGAACATGTAGAACTCCTAAAGGAGGGGCAGAAGTTAAAGTATGTACGTAATGCAAGGCAAAAAGCAGTTATGGGAGGCCCTGATCCACTAGGAACTTTTTCACAGACTGCAGGAACATTTGGGTCAGGCCATGTTGGACCAAGAAAACTAAATCTTGCATAATCTACGGGAAACCATACATTTTTGAAGAGTATCAGCAATAATTTCTAACAGGATTTTGTTTAAGGCAATGACAACAGACTTCAAAGGAAGAGAATGCTTAATTGTGACACAATTTCTTACTTACTGTCAAAACTACCATGATTTGATTGTATCCACGGACTAAATCCCAAAGTGTTTTTTATCTGTATTCCAAATTTCACATTAACTTCTCCTGGCATCGTATTACTTGCCTGTGTATCTGTAAGGAGGATGAGTTTTCAAAGACCCAAGACATATCAGGGTCACTGCTACGGTCACTGCTACTTCACCGCGCTGGCGAAAGACAACTGCTACAAATTTCCTCAGTGAACTCATTGCAGAAAGAGGTAATTGGGACAGAGGAATGTTAATCTCCCCTATGAATTCTTATGTAAATGGAAAACAATACTCGTTTATTTCATCCAGTCCAAAACACTTGGAATACAGAAAGCTGCATCTTGAACCTGCTCCTCGTACATTGGCATTACATAGCATGTGCAACTGTACTCTCGGATCCACACCTATTTGTAATTCCAGCCTTGTATCTTCTAACCTGAAATATGCCCAAATTTGTTATAAGCATCCACATCCTTTGCACAGATGAAGGAACTAATTTGCAGTGAGCAGATGGATATCTGACTCAGGCAGGGCTTGGAAAAGGCTTTGGGATGCTTTAGACAAAAGGGCTCTGCCGTTGTTCCCGCTGGCTGTCCGCTGATGGGAAGCAGGATTACAGGGAAGGCTGTTTCAGGTGGACAACCTGGCAGGAAGCTTTAGCAGCAGCATCCCCCAAAGGCTTCCAACACCTGGGTCAGACAATCAGCACCATTCAAAAGTGAATGGTTCTCTTTGGCTCATTGAAAGGAAAACGTCCCGGGTTTACAGTACAAGGTTTGGGGTTTATTGTTCTTGCAACTTAACCCTCCAAAGAACCACCTGGAAGAGTGCCAAAGGCATTAGTTCTGATGCGCTGTGAAACTGAACCATCAAACTGAGATCTGACTAATTCCTACTTTGAGCCAGTGCTGTTCTCCTCTAAGAAAAGTCCTCTTGCCTGCTTAACAACCACAGGGCCCTTTAAAATCCAGGTAGAAACACACACCTGGATCCACAAGAGCCTTTTGAAAGGCTTGCTAGGTTTTTTTTTTTCCCTTTTAACCTCTCAGTTTTTCATACAGGTGTTGTTTTCTACTAAGCTTTCTATAAATCCAACTCAACAGTGCCAAATGCTATTAGACTTCATTGCTTAGGGTATCTTTTTTTTGGTTTTACTGTATGAATGTGTCCAATTTAAGCCCGCCCTTAAAACTAGCTGTTAAACTCCTAAGCAAATGGGTGTTTCAATAAAAGGCTGACATACTCTTAACTGTGGGAGCATGAATGGCTCCACTATGAGATGACTCAAGTCCATGTAGAATACAAATGCAATGCAGGACCACAGGTTCAGATCTTTGATCTCCTTTTTTGCAGAGGCTGTGATGTATAAAGCCAATTCCACTGTGCAGACAGTACTACACTGAATATAAATTATCCTTTAACTATAGTGAGGCTCACATTTAAAGAAATGCTGCAAGAATGAACAATGCAGTCATGAAGTAGAGTTCTTCTGTAGCAAAAATACACACCAAGATCTGCATGGATAACCATTGTTTCCAAAGGACAAAATTTCTTCCACAGCTGTTATTTGATAAAAAAATAAGAGTAAAATCTAGAGTATTGGACATACAGAAGTACAGTTAAAGAGCACTGCTTGCTCTTTCCATTTAAAAAGTGAGCTAGGAATACTTGCTTTATTGCCCAGATTAAGCATCATTCCCCTAAGAGGCATAAAAAGATGATTTTAAAATGTGGAAACCAAGAGTCTCTACTGAATATGGCTTGAAATTTAAACATGTCTTTTCCAGATACCTCTTTAGAGGAAGAACCTTCTGCCTACTGAGCTAACACTAAGCTCCCTGGAGTTTAGCCATGAATATTCTAAACCTATCTCTTACAATTCACGAAAAGTTGTCTTTTGCCAAAATAAAATGCTTAAGAGGAATTCAATATGCTTACACTGCTTTTCTTCATCTTATTTAAAATAAGTGTTCCCATCTCAACTTTACACCAAATACAGAGAGAGACGGAGTTCTGAAAATGCTATCTGAGATTCTACACACAAATGGGAAAACAAATTCCTCCTGAGAACATCAGATATTCAGGGTTGGTTTCCTGTATATAGATTTGCATTTAACCAACACTTTTGCACTTACAGATAGGTACTGTTGAGGATTCTGACAGGAATTTCTCAGCTGTTTACATCAGTTGTAACTTAGGTGGTGCTCAACCATGGTGCGTCCAGCACTCTGGGATGTTTCTCTGTATGCCAACTTTGTTTGTGTGTGTGGCAATGGTAGTAAATAAATAAATAAATAAATAACTTTCTTCCTTATCTTACCTCTTTTGACCTGTGCAATCTGGCAGATCAATGCTACTTCCACTGCAGACCAGCACAAAGTTAAAATTTATCTTTCACTTAATCTTTTTGTTGTCTCTAGGCTTCCTTTCAGTAAAGCTAGAAGAAGATGCTCTTTGTGGCTCAGTTCTCTATGCCAGAATACAACTGAGCACAAAAAAGAATGCAAGGGTGAGCTGATAGTATCTACTGTCCTCAGCTCTGCTTCGGTTCAATAAACTTGAACATCTTCTCCCCTCCTTTGCCAATTGAGATAAGCAGCAACAATTACTCAAAATGTATTATCAACTCAAGCTCAAAAAGGCAGGATCAGCTGAGCCGACTGCATCTCTCCCAACCTCACAGTTTCCTTTAGTGTCCGAGAGGGGCAAATAGGTCCCCGTTTGCCTTTTGCCATGCACCTCACAGCTACTTCTTACAGGCAACTACACCCAGGCTGCAAAAGGAGAGTGGGATGAATCCTTTGCCTTCCACACCGCCTGCAAGGTTTCTGCCTGTAGCCTGCAGGCTGCAAGCTCTGTACCACGATGGCAAAAGTCACAAACGAACCATCCTTCCCTTCCCCACACGATCACATCTTCCTTCCCCACACGATCCTTGTCTTTCTGTGTTCTGCTCTCTCCTTGCCTTTCCGTGGTCTCCATAGCTGAAACCAAGAATTCACTGGGCATCACTGCAATGCCTCCAACCAATTCTAACTGTATCCAGAGCCTGAGTCAATTAAAACACATTTCAGCTTCATCTGGTTTTTATCCCATTCCAGTACTCCACATACACAGCAACTTTAAGCTTACAGACATCCCTTCATGGTTCAAGAAAATCCTTCAATCAAAGAACTTCATTTACAATCCAGCATAGTTTTTGCTTTCTCTGCTCTCCACAGCAGCCTGGCATTTTGATGCAATCCTCATTTAATGCAATCTCCATTACAGGATTACGATCACATCAATAAAATGTTCCATATGTTTTGTTGGTTTTTTTTTTTTTTTTTGCATCCCTCACCCTCTCTCATTAATAGTAGGCACTATATCTGCAAAAAACAACAAATCAAACAGGCTGATGGGATGCTCTAGGGAGGTAGCGGGGGGTACACATTCAACAAAATGCAGCAGCCAATGCAAACTGCCCATCAGAGACTGAGCCCGTGGATCTCCTCATTCCTGAGCTAGGCGAGTTGCTCACTGTCCGCGCCGCAAGCACACATCCTCACCGTGCTGTGTTACCAGACTAAAAATAAATACAGCTTTTGCAATCACTTGTGAGCTCCGTGTACTTTTCATTTTACTTGATCGGTTCCAGCCTATCCATACTGTTCTGGATGAACCGCTGATGCTCTGCTTCCAAAGGGAGGGGGGGGAGGCGGGGGGGGGGGGGT